>WSXT02187102.1:0-20343 GCA_011762715.2 Neuroterus valhalla | reverse complement strand
ACAAATATCATGATTCTATGCGACTTTCGCTTCCTTTCTCTACTTCGACACTAAGACGCCTGTATTCTCTTTTCCACACTCCCTTATCTTCCTTCTTCTACTCCTATAGCTTTTTCTGCCTCTTACATCCATCCTTCTCTTATTCTCTCTTTAACTCAAAGTTTCTTTGTACAAGCTTGCCCTACTTCTCTCTCTTCTTTTTCTCTCATACAATCGTCCCGCGCATGCTCTCATGTCCTCTCCATCAATTGCATTGCATCATTTCTGTTTTTTGAATCCTCATAAACTATAGTTCTTCCTATCCCCATCTGACGATTTTTCAGGAATTTTTCTCTTTCTTCATCTCATCGCGTTATTTCCACTGTCCCCTCTCGTCTTTATTCCACGTACCCTCCTATCAATCCTTCTTTCAGTTTTTTCCTAATTTCTACGCCCTGTTTTCTGACATTTTCAACTTATCTCACTGTGATTCTCCCCTCTCCATATAACCAAATGTTCTCCATTCAACCCCTAATTTTCATCTAATAGATTTCTCTTGCATCTTCTCTCTCGTTTTTCTCTCCTTCCGTTCCCAAGGACTCTACCACGTAGCCTTAAACCGGTCATATTAGCGTATCACAAAACCTCATGCGCATCTTCCTTTCTTCTCTAACCTCCTTTCCTCTATTCGCCATATCTGCTTTATCACTTCCGCTCTCTTCTTAACCCTCCTTTAATATGCGTTCTTTACTTCCCATTCTTCATCAGGATGGAACCAAACGATACTTGAATTCCTTTGCCTCCTCCAACTTTTCACTCTGCCATCTCGCTGTCCGTTCTCCCTCCCCCCTTCAGAAATCTCATTACCCAATTTTTATCTGTATTGAGCCTCAGTTTTCTCCTATCCGCAAGTATTTTTCTTATCCCAAAATCGGACCCGCCATTCCATTTTCACCATCCGCGAGGAGCTCTATATCATCCGCATTTGCTATTGTGTATATTATCCCTTTACCTGGCATTATTCCTCGCAGTTCTGCCCTCTTCATCTCCCTCGTGAAATCTAAGCCCAAAATATTAAACGGGAGTGACCTTAGCAGACAGCTCTGTTTTACACATCTAGCCTCCCAGGAAATTTTTCCTGTTTGTTCTCGCAACCTTACCTCCTTTTGTTTCTCTGAAGATTTTAACTCTCTTCGTTAAATCTTCTCTCAGCACCTTCTACTCTATAGCTCCATCCTCCTATCATCTTCAACCTTTCCTCCTTCTCTTTCTTCTATTATTGGTACAAATACACCTTTTCTTTATATTTTTGATCATCCTTTTCCTCTCCATAACATATTGCTCATCATCCACGCCTGCTTTTCAATTATTTTCCTCCACATTTCCATATTTCATCCGGTATTTCTTATATACCTGCTACCTTTCCCTCTTCCACTGACCCAATCGTTGTCTCTATTTCTTCCCTTGTGATATTCTCTTCTTCGTCCTTTTTCTTTCCTCTTTCATTCCTTTTGTTATTTTCTTTTCCACTCATCTGAACACTTCCATGAAATATTCTTTGTATTCTAATATTCCAATATATTGATAAATTTCCTTCCTTTTTTTTCTTTTTCCCTTCACTATTTTAAATACGTTTAACGTATTATACACCTCCGATTCCTTTTGTATTTTTGTGCACTTCTGCTCCCTTTTTCCATTGCATTATATTTGTGTCTATGTCCCTTCTTATCGCCTTTTATTCCTCATCTTAGCGACCTGTTTCCACTTCTTCTTTGCTTTTTTTTTAACAACATCCCTTCATTTTCTTTCGACTTTTCCTTTTCTGAGCTCACGTACTCCTCTTTTCCTATCATTCCAATGTTCTGTCTTATTCATCAACCTCAATATTCTCGGTAAAGATAAACCATCCTTTCTACGCCAATCTACTCAGTAACTTTTTCTTCTCTCCAGCTCTTATTTTCATCATCTCCTGCTCCCTATTCTTTTTCTCCTCTTTCTATCGTTCTTTAGGAATAGTATCCCTAGGCACAAACCCTTATGGTTTTAATGGGTGTCTTTCTGTCGTGCAGAAATTGGTGAAAGTAAAGAACTATAAGAGTCAATGAGGGGTTCCGGGGAAAAGAATGAGAATGATGAGAATATAGTGTAAGTACCTAGATATAAAGAGAAGAAAGGGTACAGGATGAGGGAATATGACTAGAAGGAGTGAGTGTGAATTGAGGAGAACTAATAGGCCGTGGTGGGTAGTGAGGCGGTGGGAAACAAAGGTAAACAAGTGATTACAAGGAAGAGGAGAAAAATCGATCAAAGGCAAAAGAGGAAGGGAGGGAGGAATGGATCTAGAAAGGATGGAATTGGTTACGTGCAGAATCATCTGAAAATATGTACCGGAAAGGTAGATGAAATATAAGATGAGTGTAGGGGGAAGATAAAATAGGTAATGTACATTGTGACAACCTCTCACAGTCAATTCTTCGTTCGGCGTGTAGAAAAAGGGATGTAGGAAGGAATGAGTATGCGTAAAGGAAAATGACAAAGCGCAAGGATGAGGTATGAATATGTGAGTGGGAATAACTGTAAAAAAAGGGAAAGCTAGGACACAAGCTGGAGAGAAGTAGCAGGAATGCAGAGAAGATTAATGTATATTTGTGAGATAAGGGAATAAGGGTGAATAAAGGTGTAATGGAGGAAAATCCGGGTTCGCGTGGAAGAATAATAAAAATCAAAGGAAAATGAGAGAAGAGGGGAAGATAAGTGAGAAAACGGGAGAAATGGATCGTGTGTCCGTCTGTTATGTTGAAGGAGGGAAGTGTACAAGATTAAATGTCAGAGGGTAAAAGAAAAAGTAAAGGAAGGAGAAAAAGGTGAAGTGAGTCAAAGTATCCGGAATTGAAACAGTGTAAGGTTAGAAGCTTAGGAATAGTAGCGGAAAAGGATATGTGAAAAAGCTCGCAGAGGACTGTTAGGGAAAGTAGGAAGAAATGACGAGAACTGGAAAAACTGAGAGGAAGTGAGGTGTAGTGGGACAAAACGATGAAGAAACTGAAGATAAAGGGGGAGAGTGGGATCAATTAGGAGCAGGGACGGATGAAGAAGGGAAGGGGATATGTGTGGATATTTGTATATTTGCCCTCCGTCTGAAGAAGAGGAAGTGAGTGCAAATAAGTGTGTGTGAGGGCAAATATGAAGGTGAAGAAAGGAGGATAGGGGAAGTGAGTGCAAGTAACTGGAAACGAATCGGCGTCAGGGTAGATACCAAGAGAAAGTGGAGAAGAGGAACATAAGGATAAGCTAAGAGAGTAGGATAAGGAGAAATCAGGGTAGGTAAGGGAGAAGAGAGGGGATTGATGAGGGAATGATCGAGAAAATAAACTGGAATAATAAGAAGGAGAAATAAGATAAATGAATTTGTAAGTGAGGGGAAACGAGAATAAGGAAGATTATCTTTTGACGATTTAGGGGAAGGAAATCTGCGGAATCCAGATGGGAGGAGTAGTGGGTGAATGTGAGTAAAACTGTAGGAAATTGAGCAAGACGGGATATATAAGAAAGGTACTAAAAGAAAATGGAAATGAGAGCAAGCAGAGACATAAGCTAATGGAGAGTTAAGGAAAGGAAGATGAAAAGCGACTAGGGATGTGAGACTTGGGAAAGTCAGAGTATGTATGTGAGGATGGGTGATAAGGGAAGTGAAGGGCTAATGAGTTGAAACAAACAGAGGCAAGAAGAGATGATGAAGAGCGAGAAAAAGACTATTGTTTGGGTAGGAGTCAAAGGAGGTTAACCTTCTGAGAGAAATTCAGAACAAAATGTCATCTAAATCAAGTCAAGATAAATATTCCTTTGAAATTTCATAGGTTTCCGGATGAAGAGCCAACGGTTACAGAAATTGCGGAAATTGAAACAGTTCTGTGATGCTTGAGTCTAGCCTTTGACAGTTTCCGGTGGAGACGGAAGAAAACTTACGAGACTCCTCTGAAGTAGATTTGTGCGATGAAATTCAGTTCCTCAAGGGGATTTTGACGGAAAATCGTCTTCATATCAAAGCGACGTACCATCAAACCTCTCCACTCAAGATTTTCCACTGATTACCGATTATTACCATCGAAGAGCTATTTACTAGCTAAATACCGTTTAAACAATTTATATGAATGTTAATTAATGTTTACCGATAGTTGCGCTAATACCGTTATCTCAGGAGTAGGAATGTCCAGAAAAAAGTTTCTTTTCACAACTCGTAACTTCTAAAAAGTGTTACTCTTGGTGATAAAATGACCCCGAGTTGTCGTCAGAATTTCAGAGAAATTATTTAAGGGAACCATCAATTCACTAATAGCCAATGATGGGTAAACAGGTTTTCAAAACGAACTATCTATTTTTAATTTCTGAATTAGGAATTAAAATTTTCTTATATAACGAGATAGAATAACTTGTTTTTGTAATCGTTAACAACTCGAATTTTTTTAAATGTCAATTTTTTTAAGGTAGTTTCGAAGAAAAAGTGACCATGGTCACGAAGAGGAACTTTGTTCTCGCAACAAAATATTCAAATTCACAATCAAAACAAATGAATCTTATGAATGATTCCAAATTTCTCATATATTACGTTAGTCGACGATTATAAATAAATAGTTCAATCTGCATCTATAAAAATTAATTTTGAACAAAAAAGAAGAGACTCCTTTAAAATTCGCCTTAATTTGAACTGGAAACATGGATTTTTATCTGAAAGATGCTTTTTGTACCAAATGAAGATAAATTCTTAACAAAATTATCGATTCTTTACCAAATATTTAAATTAAGGATTAAAATAGATCAATTTTTAAACGAAATGGAATAGTTGATTATTCATCCACGAGAATGAAATTGAGCTAAACGAATAAATCGAAATTCTTGGAAAAGTGAATGAATTCTTAATGTGAAGAGATAAATTTCAACGAAGAATGTAGAAGTTAATATTTTATTCAAGGAGAAGAAATATTTTTTATCAGAAACACATGAATAAAAATAAACGGATTTTTAACTAATCTATAAATCTCCAAATAAGAAAAGAGAAATCAATCAAATACCTGGATCTTTATGTCCAATTGGAAAATATCCTACAAAGTTGCATTTTGGACCTGAAAATGAAATTGGCAACAAAAGAGGTGATTCCAGATCAATTAATTCAATCTTTCCGAAAAAAAATTCAAGTTTCAATTCGAATAGTCGATTTTTTAACAAAAAATGTCAGTTACTAATCGATTTTGATGATTTTCTATTAGAACTGTTGATTTTTGAATGAAATTGATGAATTTTCAAAAAAATGAAAATATTCTCCAAAAAATCAAACCAAATAATACATGGATTTTTAACTCAAGGAAATGATCAACCCTACTTAGGTTAATCTAATATTATATATTTTTTCTTCTTTTTGAAAAAAATCAGGGGTCTTTTTGACACCAATTGGAACACTTTGTAGGGGTACTATTGCAGTAAGGGCGAAAAGCCTTTCTTGGACTAAACCCAAAAATAGCCGATTTCGAAGGCATCAAAAAATGAGAAATTCAGTGCCTCCACATATTTGCGGAATTTTGTGATTTTTTATCATCCAACCCGTACGTTCAATATCGTTCTAATAAAAAAAAACATCGCTTTGATAACATTTGGAAAAAATTCAATGTAGATCCTTTGCGAGAAAAAAAAAGTCTCATCGAATTTTATGAGCTCACAGAAATCGATGCTTAAATTGAAGATGACACATGTTGCAAAAAAAAGCAAAGTTTCCAGAAAATATTCGACAACTTGAAAGTTGTTCATCTCATTCAATAGGAGTGTAGAACACAAACTTGATCGAAAAAGAGACCCTAGGGTTTTATTCATTCTCTTTTGTCTTAGAAACAACTATACAAAATTTGGTTTGAAATTAATAATAAGTTATTTAACGTAAAAATGATTTGGTGGCCCTAAAAAGGGCCTCTTGGTATTCTGAAAATAGCAGATTATTTCATAAGGTCAGTGATTTTATTCTGTTTGATGCTTTTTTCTCCTCTCTCTAGGGTTTTCAGTCTTATTATTTCTTCTCTAGATTTTTTTTTTAATCTCTGACTTTTCCTAATTTTCTCAGATTCACTGGCCCCATACCAAACCTGTTATTCCAATAAAATTGTTGAAATAATCAAAAATAGGGTTCAGAAAATATTTTTCTATCAAAACTTCAACATGTGTCGTGATTCAGTTCCAAAAAGTCCTATTCGAGAACAGATTTGAAAACTTCTATGATCCAAGAAGAATTGATTTCAAATAAATTTACCTAATTGTTATTTTTGGATAAAAAGTATAATTTTAGCTAGGCGCCAACAATAAATAGTAACTATTAAATAGTGTCAGGGAAAGCAGAACTTCACGAAATTTCCCTACTTTTGAACTAAGGATAAGTAGCCAAGTAAGAGAACGAAGAAAAATTAATTGATATGTTAAATCTTGATGGCTAAAATCGATGTGTACCATACTAAATAAATATTAAATTTAAATGTAAGTTGGGTGACGTAAGCATAAATGCATTCGAGTATACTGCGACAGATATATATATATAAATATGTTTATATTATTATAAATACCTTTGATTGTCCAAAAAAAGGCTTTTTTCTTAATCAAAACTGCTCCTTAATTATAACACAATTTGAAAAAATTGGGTATTTTCATGTCGGTTGTTAACAAATAAAATGCTTATTTCATTCCAAATAACGCTGCTCGTGGATTCCTGCCACTACTTTGACAAGCCTTCGAATGACAATTTTTTATAGTTTTTCAATTCTTCATAAAAATGAGAGTTGTATTTTTTGGTATAGCCTGATTTGAGTGGTTGTTCATTTTAAGTTTTTTGTTCATACAAATAGTAAACAAATTGGATTGTTGATACTTTTCTTGTTTATCTTCTTGACATAATTTTTTGTATTCTCAGCTTCGATAAAATTTACGCAAAAGGGTATTCTGATGAAAAATAACATTTTACTGTTGAGTTGATTGTTATTAACAAATTAAATCTATAAATGGTCTTTCCCATGGATTTTTCGATGACAAAGGAAACTTACGCATGAAAATTACTTGCTTTTATCCAAGAAATTAATTTTATTAAATCGTGTGGTAAATAATTTTCAGTTCTACGAATCACCCTCCAGTTTTTTTTTATTATTTTACAAACAAATGGGGAATATATAAAAATTCCTGGTGTTGACATTTGAAGTCAGTAGGCTGTCTTGTTGCTTTAAATTTTCCTCAAATTTTTTCGATGATGATTGATAGAGAATTGTCGTTCGATATTTCTGATTATTTTTATTTTTTTAGAAATAAATGATAAGAACGAATGTCTAGTGAGAATAGGTAAAGGCGGAAAAGAATTGTTTTTCCTCTCAACTCCAAAAAATTTGGTATCAAGTGATGTTGAACAATGAAAAAAATTTGCATTTTTCATTTCCTTCTAATAATATAAAAAAATCATGTAAAAAAATTCCCAGCTTATACATTGAAAGGCAGAAAGAATTAGTTGATTCTCAAAAAACTGCTCAAATTCTATCGCCATTAATATTGATTGATGCGATTATTTCATCCGATCATTTTCATTGGATTTGTAAATATATTGTGAAACTAATTTTTTTTACTTCCTTCGACTGCACTAAGTATTTATTTTTTCAAATAATTTATAAAATAAATAGAGAATATTGAATGTATAAATATTATCACAAAACATAGATAGCATCATTTCAAAAAAATTGAAAGCAAAACCGATTTCTGCCAGCTTTTGTGAGTCTACCCTGGAAACTTGTTTACCTAATTTTTTTAAAATATGGGAATATAATTTTGAATAACAATTTCTGATTTCAAAACGTCAATAGCGACATATTCCTGACAAAAATCTAGGGAATAAAATTTTTTTCATTGTCACTGCTGTGCACTTGTTTCTCATAATTAGTTTGTAAAATTAATTGACAATAACATATGACAATCTTTTATTATTGAATATCATACTTTGAATATATTTATTGGGCGTTTGTTTATACGATCGTTTATTTCGGCTGGGGATTCTTAATCAATGAACATTACTTCCGATTAAATAAGATCAGAATCAATAAAAAAGCAATTTCCTTCTGCTCCCAAATGTCTGCAATAGGGATTTCTCATCTAATTTGTTTATGAAATAATTCAAAAATATAAATTAACGAATTTTTACGGTGACCATTATTTTTGAGATCGAAGAAAGTTATTTTAACGCAAAAATTTACTTTGAAAACAAAGAATCTTTAATGCAGTTTATTTTTCAATTTTATTTGTGTATCTCTGATTTATTGAAAATTGGAAAAATTCCTTTTGAACCGCCCCTGTGCATAAAGTTTAACGATTCCGAGCGTATACAATTTTTTCCCCAAACATGAACACTAACAAATCTACTTTTCTCAATATGCGCTTTACAAAAAAGGTTTGAACACACATAAAATTTACTCTGGTGAAATGAGTTTCTAAAGGAGAAGTTTGAATTAAAAATATTATTAGTTTTTAGGAAAGAAGGAAGGAGAATTATTTTTTGATCGAAAGTCTTTGGACGGTGATACGTGATATACTTTGTTTTAAAAGAAAAAATGACGGCAGAAAAGAAGAAAAATCGTAGAAATTTTTAATTTCAAAAACAAGCAGCTATTATTCGAATTAAATGATTATTTTATAACCAAAAATCGACCACAGGGAACCATTAATATTTTTCGTATGATCCCGAAAAAATTAGAGGTCATTGTGACATCAAATGGTTCATTTTCCAGGAGTGTCATAAGAAAAAAGACTTTCAATTGTGAGTGGAAATATCTCGACCGAAAGTCAGATATTTTCAAGGAAGATTTGCGAGGACGTCATCTGCTCAAAATGTAGAGAAAATATTGACTGTATATATGGAATTTTCTGGAAACACAATCTTCATCTTAAGATTGCTTTCTCTTAGCAGAAATAGTTATAAAAAGAAAATGTTTGGAATTGATATTTTGAGGATTCTTTCTCACAAATGATTCTCTTCGGAACGAGAAAAAACTCTGCTTCAGCTCGGATTTGAACCAACAACGTCCCAACACCTGAGTGGAGCGTTAAATGAATACGGTCTAAGGACTCTAAGGCAGATTTTTTCTTGTTGCTTGAGAAAATATCTTCAAACAATCGTAAAATTCTTATCTTTTTAATTTCGTTGTTTATTCCAAAAATTTTAAAACATTTTGCGAAAACAGTTCTTTTTGAAATTTGAAAAATGACTGCAGGTTTGCGAGATTCGAAATTTTTATTGAAAAGTTGAAACGTTCTATTATTGGTTTCCATTGAATGAAATAACAACAATTTATTATCTTTTTATCTAATAACTGCAAAATGCAACATTCAGATTTTGGAAACTCGTATTCCCAGGATAATTTCATTGCAATTCCATCAGCTTTAGGAGTTTTTGTTATTTTTCTAAGAGAGAATTCAGAAAATCGAAATGTCGCAATAGAAAAAATAAGAGCTGTTTTGTAAATATATAAATATATATTATACATCAATTCAACCGCATTCCATGTGTCGTGCATTTTGATATGCCAAGGAAGCGATTTTTAACCATAACTATTGTCTGCCGAAAAATAAAAAAAATGGCGTAACAAAATAGGAACATTGAGATTGTTTGAGGAAAGAAGGGGGAATTCGAAGCGAACGTAAAGATGCCTATTCCTGCTCGGAACTGAATGAGCGGACAGTTAATAGCTTCTTTTCGCACGCTTCGTCTCTGGGTGGGAAAATCCACTTTGCCCACACTTGACATGCACGAAAAGCATACTTTCGGCGCAGGTGGACAAAAAAGCTTGTAACGAGATGCTTTCGAAAATCGCAATGTGTATAATGTGAACTGTCTATTAAATTAAATGCGATATGGATGTCAGACAAAAGTTTAAGTATGTTGTTGAATCAGAACACGTTGTTACTATTGTTGTTAAGATAATGCAAATGTTACATTGTTCAGAGCGACACAACTAGCAAAACTCTCCTCAAATCAAAAAAATAGATACGAACATTATATTCCGGACCAGTGAAAACGATCTTCAAAAATGTGTTTTCTATTATAATTTTCTTAGCGTTAATTAATAATCAAGATTCACACGAAAAACGAGTTTCGGAATTGCCTGACTTTACTTGACATTTTCCCGATCAGTTTTTCGATTCCTTTGCCGGTTAAAAATTGATTGATTCGAGGTGCGAAAAAGGACTGGGAAAGGTTCTCATGTATTGTCTTAATTTATTTTCTGGTGACCATTATATTGGAAATGTAACTGTTTTGTTTGAAAATCATGTTTTTTCTACGGATTTCAACCGTCTTTTATTTAAAGTAAAAATATTCTATTGTCATAATATCTTTTAATACATTATGGGTTTGGGATAATTTCTTGTGTTAAATGATTATATGCTTGGTCTTTATTTTATCTTTTAAGTTATAAATCCTAGTATTTGTTTTTGATTGCATCCATTCGATTTTGAATGCTACTATTATGTTAGGAATAACTTTTGTTGGCACTACATGAAATATCACTTTTTTGAATTTTTTCATCAGAAAACTTCAAACATTCCTCTAGCCAAGTCAAAAACTCAACTGTTCTTTGAATATGTGTTTGAGAATCCACTTCTTTGTTGAAGAATTTTCCAAGTCCTTCTTGTTGGAAATTAATTTTCCTAGATGGAAATTTATGTATTTAGCTCAAAATGTATGGAGTTATAATGTTTAATTAAATTGCCCAAATTCGGATAAATATTTAAACTATTCTATTGAATGCAATTTCGGTGATTGATTAAATTAAAATAAATTTATTATCCCAGACGCCCAAACATCAGGGGATAAATTTTATTCAGATTGTGTTGCAAACTTAAACACATATCTGATTGAGTTCAACTAGTCAATCAAAATCAATCAATCAATAAATTAATCAATGAGTTATCATGTGTAATTAAATTGTCCAAATTCGGATAAATATTTAAACTATTCTATTGAATGCAATTTCAGTGATTGATTAAATCATAATAAATTTATTATCCCAGACGCCCAAATATCAGGGGATATATTTTATTCAGAAATTCTTGTTTTTCATTGTCGATTCAATCACTTGTTGGGAACCGGTTGCAAGTTTCACCATTCGGTTGATATTTTTTCTTTTTTTATAGGAACCACACTGTTTTGTTGAAAATCTGAATTCCATTTTGTTGTAATATCATTTTTAACATTCTTTATTTAGAATTCGCCGTTCTTAGTTGGAATTCAACAAAGCCCTTAAATGAAGAATATTTTTTCTCGAGAATTCTACTCTCTTGCTGAGAATCCGTAAATTGAATTGATATTAAAAAAAATTGGTTGAAAATTGGTCGTTTCTATATGAAAAAAAAAAACTCTTTTTTAGGCAATTTTTTTTCTTTTGAAATGGATCGACATTGTTTTGAAATACGCTATTCAGTTGGAAAACATTATTTTGTTTTCTAGAAATAAACTATTCATTCGGAAATTTCACAACTTTGTTCAAAATCTGAACTATTTTACAAAAATTTATTTTTTAAATTTTATTTCTTCCGGGAATTAAATTTTCCTTTCGAAAATTCAAATTTGTTTGAGAATTTTTGTTATATTATCAAGAATTAGTTAACTGAAATAGAATCAACTCTAAATATAATTGAAATTGTTCTTTATTTGAATATCAAGTACTCCTTTTTCTAGTCAGAATTTGTCTATGTAACACACAATCCAATTAGTTAGTTGGAAAAGCATCTTTTCTGTTGCGAACTCGTGAATCAGGTTCATACTTCCAAGATTAGGTTGACATTTTCTCCCCGACCTAAAAATGTTTCCTGATTTAAAAATTTCGGCTCTTCTATTTCCCGTTAAAAATGTATCGTTTTTTCTCGATAATGCAGCAACTTGATTGACATATCTTCTTCCAAGTTGACTAACAAATTACTGTCGAAAATTCAGTTAATTTCAGAAATTTTTCTTGATGTTTTGAAAATTCATCGTTGGTATGTATTTCAAAATGAAAATTTGTTTAATAATCTACCCTATTTTTTTACAAGTTTAATAATTTGGTGGAATTCAACAATTTTCAATCAATATTAAAATCTTCCTCAACCAAAAAAGTCGAAGTTTTTGTAGTTCGATGTCAATTTAATGTCTATTGGAAATTCGTATTTATTGATAAAAAAACTCGGTGTTAAAAAATGATTGTTTGAGTTCGAAACTTGAACATTTGGTAAAAAATACATTTATTCCATTTTTAATTCTACTCTTATGTTGAAATTTCATTCTCCTTCCTCTGCTTTAAATGTCAACCATTATATTTTTTATTCAGAATTTACCTTTTCTTTGTAAAAGATACGCTACGGTACTAAGAATTCAAAAATTATTTCTCCTTGGTCGGAAACTCTGATATTTTGGTAGGAAATTATTTTATTGATAGGAAATTAATTTTTTTGTAGATAATCTTACTTCTTTTTCGAAAATTTAACATTTCGGCTAACAATGACTATCTTTACTGGACAGTTTTTTTTTTTTTGTTTCCGGTTGACATTTGAACTGCATTGTTGGGAAATAATTTTTTCTTTTGGTGAATGATTGGTTGATTTTCATCTTTGGTTGAAATTGTAACTTTTTTTATGGGATTTTTTGTTCTTTTTTTTGTTGTAAAAAAAATCGATTTCTTTTTGTTCGAAAAATTATTTCTGTCAACTGAAAACTTAGGATTTCAAAAATTCAAATCTGATCAGGAAATAATTTTTTTTTTTTGGGTTACAAATTAAAATATTTGGTTGACTGCAAGTATTTTTCATCATAATTAAAAGCTCCTCTCTTGTTTGGAATATCAAGTGTTATATTCTGCATTGAAATGTCATATGTTTTGCTGAAAAATTTGATGATAATATTGTAAATTTACCAATTGACTTGAAAAGTTTCCTATTTCCTGAACTGAAATACATTCAATGATCCGAAATTGCATACTCATGATAATAATTTACGTTTTTTGGATACAAACCTAATTTTGCAGTTACGAAAATAAATATTCTTCTGTAAATTCAAGAATTTTTGTTTAAAAGTCATTATTCTTGAATAAACTCTTTTGTTAATTTTTTCCCTTCAATTCGCCTTTATTGTTTCAAAATGCCACCTTTTTTTGAGAATTTATCTCTTTTTGGTAAGATGGAATTAGTTTCCCAAGAACCAGACTGCTTCTTTCTAAATTAAAATATTTCTTAAAAATTTCGCTGTTTTGTTAAAAATCTATTTTCAGGTTAGAAATTTCTTTTCTTTTCTGAAAATTTGTCTCTTCTGTAGATAAATTCGTTTTTATTAGTTTGGAATCAAAATTTGAATGTGAATTTATCTTTCTTGGTTACAAGTCATAAAGTGTAGTTCAACCAAATTTGGACGAACACCTTCGAATCTACCTATTGCAATTTCAGAAATAGATTATAAAAATGAATACGGGGTAAGATAAGAGAGAAAGCAATATTTGGAACTGTTCCTTTTCCTATCTTTCTTCTTTATGTTCATTTGTAAGTTTTTTGAAAAAAAAACACACAAAAAAAAATTCAAAGATCTACCAAGGTTGGGGTCTCAAATTTGTTAATTAACCAGAATTTGATTATTTGTTAAAAAATAAATCTATTTGGTCGAGAAATCCACAGTTATGCAGAAGGGATTTATTTTTACGGAAATTTTCTAGAATCACATTTCACATTTAGAATTCTTTTTTTCGGTTGAACATTCAACTAACTAATTGAATATTAAATAATTTTTTCAACAAGCTTTTTGAATTGTTAACTGAGAAATATTCCTGAGTTGAAAATCCTACACTTCCGAATACATATATATTGAAATATAAACCTAATTTTGTTGTTGGAAACCTTTTTTTTTGTTTAGAATTCAACAATTTTGCTAGTATTCTTATTGAAAATCTGTCTTTCTTTAAATTGAAAATTCAAATCTTTATTTCGAAAAACCGTCTTTTTGGGCTAATAATTTGACGATTTGTTTAACATTTTTTTCTTCTGCAAACAATTATCTCTGGGTTAGGGAATACATTTTTTCTTGCAATAATCCTCAAAGTTTCAAAATACTTCTAATAGGTTGAAAATTATTCTTTTTCATTTTAAATTGGGTTATTAGCCTTAGAATTGACCTACTTGTTCGGAAGTTGAACTGCTTTCCCGAAAAATTATTTTTTCATTTGAAGATTTCATAATATGCAAAAAACACTGGAAGATCGCGTTTCTCTGGTCTCTTTTGTAAAACTCAAATTGTTTTTTGCAATAAGCTGCGTGATTCTTTTGTTTGTAAAGAAAAAGAGAATTATTTGTAAAAGATGTATTGATTGCGAATAGATAATGTGGAAAATTCAGAGGATTGGTTAACTGCCGGTAAAGCAGTTCTGAAGCTGTATCATTGGACCTTATCTTGATCGGAGAATGTACCGACCGTGAATGCAACCACCTGGTGATAGTACGTAACTGGATTCCACTTATCTGTTGTTTATCTACTAGAGTGACCAAATTTCGGTAAAGTGGGAATCTTTTATTGATTTCATAAATGGTAGGAACGATTATTATAATCGTTACGCAGAAGGTAACCCAGGGCCTGAAACGTTTGAAATAACGAAGAGAAATTAGAAACCTCTAGAATATGTGCCCGTCGGCAGATTTGATTTTTAAAGGAGAAGAACAATTTTTACAAAAAAGTTTTATTTTTGACAATGAAATATGAATTCACAACCAATAAGGAGATTGTTCATATTTCAGATAAAAATTTTCATTTCAACCTAAAAAATGAATTCGTAAATAAATAGTTAAACTTTCTACTTAACGACATAAATTCTCAACCCAAAACCGAACAGTTGATAGTTTAACCGAAAAATTTCTTCACTTCAAGCTAGCAAAATAAATTCAATCACTGAAGAGAATTACGGAGAATAATAAAATGAACTCCTCAATGGAGACAGAATAATTGTTGACTGGAGAGTTAGATTTCTACCTGAACATGATTACATTTTCAATAGAAAGGGTATGTTTCTCAACAAAGATAATAAATTTTCAAAGATGAAAGCTGATGGATCCCTAACCAAAGAACATTTGACAGACTAAATTAGTTTTTCTTTGTCGAAAAATTAATTTCTTTGAAGAAAAAACATATTCTCAACAAACTATGAAAAGTTTGAACCATATGGGTGCTGAAACCGATTCCGGAGTTCTTTCTACCACACCACATCAGGTTTTTGACATAATCTCAAAAAGTCTTCACCGACTACTTAAGTTGAAAGGTAATGCTTGTCCTAATGCTGGACTATTTTAAATGCTTTTTGGTTCGCTGAACCCGAAACCAAAGCCAATTTCACGCCATCAAATCAAGTTTTCAACATAACCTGAAAAAGCTCCCGCAGACACCTAAAAATGAGGTCATGTTAAAATCCTGACGTGACGGTGGTGAAGTAAACTTTGGATTCGGTTTCAGCGATCTGGAAAACATGCATTCGAACCCAAAAATCGTTTTTATTTGTGTAGCTGCGTTATCTATCGAAAAAGATTTTGTAATCAAAAAAAGGAAAAAGCTTTAACCGAAATATTGATTTATCAACTCCAAGAGAGAAATTCTCTGCAAAACTGTAGAAAAATGTAGACAAAGAAAAATGACGTTTGAAAAACATTGCCTAATTTTTAATTAGGAATATCAATTCGTGGGGAAAGAGGAATAATTTATTTTCAGGGAAGAAAAAATATTTCCAACGTAAAACCAAAAAACTCCCAAAGAGAACAATCTAGTTATCAACAAATGGAGTGAAAAATTAACTGTCAAAATTAATTTCCAGAAAGGTGAATAAGCTTTTGACCGAATATTCAAATTCTCAACTGAAAAGGATTTTCAATTTTCATTCAGAAGAATGTATCTTTGAGTACTAAAACTGAATTATTCTGAATATAAACGTTGCATTCCAAATCAAAAAATAGAAAAATTTTGCCAAAGAAGATACATTTTCAAACCAAAGAGTCGAAACGCCATCAAAGTAATTGAAGTTCTAGTCAAAGTCGATTTCAAGTCAAGAAACAGGGGAAAAAATTCAATTCTTCCTACAGACACTAATTTTCAGCCAGATAGTTGATTTTGAGCCTAACAAGATAGATTTTTAACAAAAAATCCAGTAGTTAATATTTAAGAAAAAGTATAAACAAGGAAAATGAATCCATGAGGAAAAATTCCTTGCAAATTATGCAAAGTTACACGACAAAGGAAAAAATTGAAAAAATTATTCAATTTCCATCCAAAAGAACAAAATTGTCAACAAAATAAATTAATGTTTTCAATGGAAAAATATGACTCTTGAAAAAATTGTTGGATTTTCGACTAAATAAGATCGGTTGTCAATCAGAATTGGAAAATTTATTTTTAGTCAAGAAAGGATACATTCTCGATCCTAGAAGATTAATTTTCAACCAGAGGAGATTTTGCAGTCAAGAAAAATACACGTTCTAACGTTATGGAAGAATGTTCAGGCTCAAGGGACAAACTTCAGTCAGAACATTTAAATTTTTATCCCAAACTCATATAATTCCAACAAAAAAGTTCATTCTCAACAATTATTCACAAAACACTTGAGTTTTCATTATAATCAATTAACTTTTCATCAAAATTTATGAATTTCACAAAAAATCAAATTTTCGAACAAAATACAACATTTCAAACCGAAAAAGTAGACATTCCATTCGAACAGAATGAACTTACAATCTGTAAACAAAATTTGAAGCTTCTTCTGAAAACATTCGAAATATTAGCCCAGAAATTCGAAAATTCGCTTGGAAAATAAATTTAATTCTCAATCACCCAAAATTCTAGGCCCTGGGTAAACCTGAGTGAAATTTTGCATCAGAAATAATCAGAATTCGAGAATTTTTTAGCATTGTTGTAACGATTGTTGACAGGAGTATCAATGAGATCAGCTTTTGGAGAAGCAAATTATTATTTATAAATTCTTCATTTGTATAGGTGAAATTCAGAAGTACTTTCCGAAAAAAAAATTCTCCATTTTTATTGAATCCACAACATTTTCTCTAATCAAAAGTAAGCACGCAGTTTCAAAAAGTGGCCTTAATCATTTCAATTTATACAATTCCCAAAATATTTTTTATTCAATGTCAAGGTCTTTTCAAGCTTCTACTTTTAGTTCTTTGTCAAAAGCATTTCCGATCGGAGAAAGAAAATGCAAATTTTATCAATCACAAAATAGTATTACAATAAATAATATAATACATCAAAAATCTTAAAACAACGAATCTCATTCAAGTGTTTCTTTTCATACTTTTTTTTCTGTATTTTTACCGATTCATATCATTATCACTAACTAATAATGTATTCATATTAAATTGACTGGATTGTGAAAATGATAAATAAATAGATATAAATATAAGTAATGGTTAATCGATTTTTCGTAACATTAATTCCGGTAGAATAAAAATTGGGCCAATGAGAATCAAGGGCATATTGAAGCACTTTTTAATTTTTTCTACAAATTTTAATTTATGTTTATTCGCCTGATGAATTTTTCATCTGCTGATTGGAAATGTTTTTTTCTCCACTTTGGAAAATTTCTTTCAATAACTTATCTTTAATATGTGTCACCCTGCGCTAATCGTCAGGTGGCGAAATTTGTGCCCAAGAAACAATTGCTGTGACGTCATTAATAATTATAGAGTGTTTATATACCAGGAGGTATATCTTATTGTGTAATTGTAATTGTTTGTACTTATATAATGTATATATTCCAACCCGCTCCCCCTTTCCCTCATATATGTCTCTATTACCGAACCTTAGATCTATCGAGACAACTAAAAAAAAAATGTTTCACAATATAACACCATAAATAACTGGTATCCTTGAATTGATTTTGATTAGAGACTAATAGATTTTCTATTACCAAAACGCCTTGATAAATGATTTCACATTGTTGGTTTCGAAATTGCAATTTTCATTATAATATTGATAAAGTGTGAAGGAAAAATAGAATATACCATGCATTCAGTTAGTCCAGAAAGGCTCATTTTTTTATTTTGATGGGTACATGGATTTTCGTTAAAAAGAGAATGTTTAATAGAAACACAATGTTGAAATAGAAATGCAACTTTTCAGTGAAAAGAAAGTGTTTTATTTTTCAGAAAACATGAGGCTTTGAGGAAGACATGAGGCTTTAAGGAAAACACGATGCTTTGGTGTGTTTTTAAAGGTTTTTTAAAATATGATTGAAGAAACTAGACCAAATTCTTGATACCAGTTACTTAATAATAAATATGTCGAGTTTTAATTGATAAGATACGTCGAGTAATGGAGTTTTGTCACAATCTATTATGAGAACGAAGATTCATATGAGAAAGATTATTATTGTGTGAAGGTCAAAACGGCTGGAACAAATTTCAACGTGAGTCGTAAATGCCCAGTAAAATATCATTTAGTATTTTTCATCATTACCAATTTCGAGTTTTCACTGCGCAACTACATCAAGTAAATAAATATAATTGACACACATGATTGTATATGTCGTTTCGAATAAACATTGTTGTTTTATACATAAACTAGTCTATATATCATTATTCTCGCTAAAAATTTGGGAAAAAGACTGGAAAAGACCATGCCGAATTTTCACGTCAACACTAAGCTGTGGTAAAAGATAAGGTCTTGATGATAATATGATGTTCCAATGAGAACACAGTGTTCTGATCGAACAACATTAAATTTTTGATTCTTGTTTTTTAATTCTTGAGTTTGATAGAAAGATCTGAACTCCGACTCACGAGAAGGGTCCGCACTTTTTGATAGCATGGTGCTTTCGATGTTGATGAAGAAAGAGAGATTTTGTGTCCATCTTCGATCCACTAAGAGACCACCATCTTCTTCTTAGTATGTGTTTCCCCAAATCTGCGCTCATATCTCCTCCAGGTCCTAACCATGATGTATGGCGTCGTCCTCAGCAGCGTAACAATGGCACGCATCTGGCTTACTGGCTTTCAGCATCTTGGTTAGGCAAAGTTAACTCCCCTAGATGTTCTGGATGTCATCTTTAGCCAGCTTGATTCACCGTGGATTTTTCCTCGGCTTCCTGTTCGAGGTTCCTTCCCAAATGTTAAGCATCTTTCAGTCTCTAGATGAACATCAATCCGTAGGTTACCCCTTTTTGAGGCGCGAAGGTAACACTGTGGTTTTCTTTTAAAGTCCGCACTCCTATTGCTTTCTCTGCCGCATCCAGGCAAGGAATATTCCCGTCAGGGCCGTTGCAGGCCGCAACCATACAGCCGTAGCTTTGGCAGCGATAGCACTTGATGACTTTACCTCTTCTATCACGCCGCAGAAGATCTACACAACTTTTAGGTGTCGTCTATGGATGAGCCTTGCAGAATATTCTTCCTCCACTCAGCATAGGCCTTCAAGTTATTCCTGAAGGCCCTCTTCGTCATAACAGCCCTTATCTGCCCTAATGCTTGAACACTGATTTACTTTCTAACGGCCTCCTCCATATCCTACACTTTTAATGTCACGTCAAGGTCTAGTACTCCGACTCCTACGTAAAGGTCGAGTTTACGAACTTACTACGCACTGCTAACAACCTCCGTGATGGCAGGAAACCGTTTGACCTTGCCTTCTGCTTCGTTTTTCAGTCCGATACAGATGTCCCCTTCCCTGGTTTTCTCAACACCGATCATTTTTACAACATGTGTGTTCGGCTTCAACGTCCTCTTGGTGTTCTTGAGGACCTGAAAGTATTTCAAACCTCTGACGGCTTTATCAGCACTGCTTCGAGTCGAGATCGCCTTTGGCTTCCTTTCGTAAACTCCTTTGTTGAACGCTCCTACCCCAGAAACTTCTTGCCGAGATCTCTCCTAATTTTTCTGGTCTCTGATCAGAAGCCACATGTTTTTTTTCGTCCGACAGAACTTCCAATTTGTGTAATTTCTGTTGGAAAATCCATAAAGTGACGCGCTAGTGATGTATGCATTTTTTCTGCACCTTCAAAACCTCCACCCCGCCATCGAACAACTCCTCATATGAGCTCTGATTAGAAAAATCAGACCTCATTTGATTCTCGCGATTAGCTATGAGAGTATAGAGTCCACTTCTATAGTACATCACATTTTTTCTTCTTTGGAATCATCCCCAGATTATTGTCTGCGTTCACTTTTTAACTTTCGTAACCGTATTTAGCTAAAACTTTCAGCACAGGAACCCCCTATCCGCAACCTAAAGATGCGCCCAGTAGCCTCTTCAAAGCCAAGCCGGAATTAAAATATTTTCAATGGAACACTGTGCTATATATA
>WSXT02187092.1:0-20343 GCA_011762715.2 Neuroterus valhalla | reverse complement strand
ACTACCAGTGGAACATGAGTGCAGGAAAAATCGTGCACCAATTTTTTTCTACTCCAAACCAGTGGAACATACAATTTTGCACTGGTGCAAGAAAGTGTAAGAAAGTGCAACCAGTGGAATATGCTAATGGTTTCACGAAGAACCGAGATGCTTGCCCGCCATTTCAAGAATGTCTGGAGTCCATTATCCACTCAATAATTTGCGTCAGCCATAATGGATTATCCGATCGCAAATCCAAATCAGTTGTGAGGGATTGTCCACTAAAGAATAGGCCTCATTTTGTACTCTATTATCCACTCGCGAATTCATTTCAGTTGTGATGTATTGTCCAGTCAAGAATTGGTTTAATTTGTAATGGATTATCTATTAACGAATCCATTTCAGTCATAATGGATAATCCAATCACGAATTTGTTCCTTTTGGATTCGACCAATTGTATTTCGCGGCGTCCGAAAATGAATTTTAGATGGGGTCATGGCGATGACCAACGTGAGCGAGCATGCGCAGTTCCATCGACCCGTCCAGGCAAACTGAAACGCAAACTGAAAAAGGCAATTAAAGATTGACAAAAATGTCGGGATGGGGTTCAATAAGAGGAAGGAGGAGGCTAGCAGGTCAGTAACTCTTCTCCAATCTAATTGATCGCGACTCATCACTCGTTTTGTAGAATTGCCGAATGTGTAGGCGAATCGCAGGGAGGCGGCGGTAATTGCCTCACCCTGTAAAATAAAGTTCGCCATAACTTTAGTGAATTTCACGTTACATGCAAGGGCTGGGTCCACCTGGACGGGATTCGATGTCCAATCCGTCAGAATATCTTACTGTGTTAAGAAAGCCGTTGAATTGTGGGGACGCCACGCGCGTCACGTCGTCAAAATGGCGGCATTCCGGCCGACTGGCAGAGGCCAGTAGACGGGCGGTAATTCCCGTGTTGTATGGGTTAACCCCGGGAATTGTAGTTATTACAATTCCGAGTCATGCAATGACATTTGTCTCAAGCCAAAATTAGCCAACCGCGGTACGGAAAACTTAGGGAATGGGCAGCATTCCCCTAATCTTGTTTTGTAACTGCTGGCGGAACATTGTATTATATTGGTGACAAATAAATGAACGTAATATTCCTGTGAAACAGATAATCCGATGTCAGTGTTTCTCTTTACCCCTCCACTGTGCCGAGCAAGCTGGCCGGTACGATAATACCTTTACATTATTAGATGAAATAGGAAGAACGTGATTGCACCCTTGGTAGTTTGGGTAGAGAACTCCCTGGCGCCCTTCTAGCACAGTATTGGAAAATGTCTCTTCCACAATTAGCAGTAAAAAATTGTAACATCATGTAAAAATTAAAATAAAGGTTATAATGCATACTACTTGTTATTAATTAATAGTGCAATATGTAGGGGTATAAAATATGTATGAAGACGAATTTTGTTGAAGTCATTTTAGAAAGGATACGCTATGGAATATGTGAGTTCTCCGCTATAACGAAAACCGTCATTATTATTATTATACCATTAGGCAAACCCCTTTCGGGGTAGGCGTAACTCGTTTAGTTCCAGCCCCACTGTTCTACTGTAAAATAGAGAATTGTTATTGAAAGATTTGGACATGGGAAATTTGGAGCAAGGGATGTGTATGAGAAGGAGGCAGGGGAAGGTAATAGATCAGTCTTAGAATTCATTGAGTGTTTTTTGCGAACAGAAACAAACTGATTTCATTTTTAATCTTAATTTTCCGAACCAAAATCTTTGCTTGGAACGTGGCATTTTTAGTAATCAGAGGCTTTAATTGAATTCTAAAGCAAAATGGAGATACGCAAGGCTACTTTGGCAACATGAGAGGTAAGGCCTGATAAAAAAAAACAATACACAGCAAAAGTAAATCCAGCCTGTTTCTGCTTTCAAACGATACACTCGTCCTCTGCAACATCGCTCCGGCATGGGTCGCATACTGATTTCTCTAGCAAACACTCCGTACAAAAAGTTTCGCGAAGCCATTAAAATAATCCACCAAGCGCTATCCTTACACGGGCCAATTCGTATTCAAAATCGTTCGTTTCAGGCTTCACTCATTTTCTTAGATACGGTTTGATGGATTCTACGAAAATAAGACTATTGTTCCGTTACCTTCAAGAAAGCGACTATCTTCCCGTAACGGATAAGCACTAGTCTATCGTTCTCCCACGGATGAGAACTAGTCTAAATTCATTCAGATAAGTTTTCTGGAGTCGGAAATGGAATATAGTATTCGTGAATCAAATTAGGAACTTGAAATAAATAAACAACTTGAAAAAGATAATATTCATAGAATGATTTCAATGAATAATACAAAATAAACCCTCCCTTGGTCATAGACATTAGAAACAACGTGTAGTTATGTTCGTTCTTCGCTCTGTGAAGTGTGTCATTTTTCTAATATTCTCACAAATCAGTTGATAAATAATTAAAGATATTGTTTCGGAAATGCTCATCGATGGGATTATTAATTAATTACCTCCTTTATAACAGTTTTCTGTCTTATGTCACGTTTGTCCAGATGAAATTCCAAACATAACCTAATAGTTATGGCATTATGGAAAGTTGAGTTTAGGAAGAGTTAGATTCTATTGGAGAATATGAGAATACTTTTACAAACAATTGTGATAAAATAAATGAACTTATAGTATTCTTTTGTAATTATCGTAGATTATTTAAGATATTCACATTTGAGACGCTATTGTATGGATAAGGATTAATATTTTGTAATCGGTTTCAAAAATCTTCCAGCAGTGAGGGTCAAATCGAAAACTATAACTATTTTAATTATAGGAATGACTGTTTCTCTTTTCTGAAAATGCTGGCATACATGTTTTTACGGATAAGTATAGTTTTATTCCAAATTTGTATTTTCAAAAATTTACAATAATGTATTACATGTTCTGAATATACAGTGATCTATTTGGTTAATCTATCAACACTTATCAACCACTTTTTGTGTAGGAAATGAATAAAATTTCTTTGAAAATAGAAATATACGAAGTACGTAACGGTATATATTGAATAAGCAAACACAATTCTTTAAGTTTACTAAATCTAAAAGTGAACATTTAAAGATTGCTATTCACGTACAATATATTTAATAAAAACCAAAAACGCAATATTATCGTGCTCGTCAATTTTCAATAGTAGTTATTTCTCAAAATCAACTGAAAAAATAGAATTCCTGAGAAGCTTTTTTCAAGAGTATATTTCCAAAAAATAGCACGATTGAATATTATTAACTATTTGAAGTTTTTCTCACATTGTATTATACTTTTATTTTACTCCAAGTATGAGATTTTGATCTGATTAGGTTTTATAACTTTCAATTGAATTTTTGAATACTCTTAGGATATCTCAGAAATTTGTTTTCAACAATTTTAAACTAGTTCATTTGTACCAATTCTAATTGAAGCAAAGTCTGCTTTTGCAGACTTTGTCTATACTTTTTGTCTATATTATTTTCTCTGGATGTCAAGGAGTTATAGAAATCATGATACTTAGAAGGTTTCGAGAGATTTAGTTTTTGTCAACCAGGGTAGATGAATTAAGGAATAGATGGAAGAACGCAGACTACTGGTCAATGATTCCTTATTTCGTTACTTGGGAGATCCCTCAGAGCACGTAAGAAACGTTTCGGCGACCCATCGGTCGCCCTTATAAATTTTCTTGAAAATGGATTATCTCGAGCCTAAAAGCATACAGAGTATTGGTTTGGATTAGAAGTGTGAGAGTTATGATGAAAATTTGATGTGCGAAAGTAGTCGTTATTGTATAAAAAGCATACCTGTTCAAAAGTCATAATAGGTTGTGTTCACTGCTATTTGTTGTGTAATATAAATTTTGGTTGTACATTTTGCAACAGAGATGTTACGTAAGGAGGATAACTTGGGTCTGCCCTTCATAAAAGGGTTGCTAGATCGTGCCCGAGGCGAGGCGGAACCGTCGGAGAGGTCCCGAGTCCTTTTGCGTCGGACCGTCGGCCGTCGCTCGCTGCCTCAGTCTTGGCTCGTCCGCCTACCGGATGGCTCATTCCTAGCATGTATTTGTGTGTGTGCTATCGGTCGCCCCACGGGCTAGTGCTCTCACCGGCGTACCTCGCCCTACAGGATTCGTCTCTACCTGGGCAATCGTTGCCCTAGAGGAAGCTCTAGACCACCAGCGTTTCTTGGGGCCTCTCAACACCAAGTCCGACGTCCCTGACTGGTCGTCTTCGACGGTCCCCCATATTTTAGCGGCTTCCACGCCATGTAAGTTTTTAAATAAACACCTTCTACTCTTACTTGCCTTTTTTCATTGTGTTCGCCCTACTTCTGATGTGTCCTATTCCCGTTTCCCTCCTCGGTAGGTAGAGAGTTGCGAACTTGGTCAGCGATTCACCTCGACCAATCAGCGCTGAGCTGGTTCTCCCACTTTTTTGCTTGAGGCAAACGGGGCTCTCTAGTATGAGTGCGAGATGTCCGCGATTCACTTCGACCAATCAGCGCGGAGCAAGTTCGCAACTCTCTACCTTGAGGCTCTCTATCCGTAGGCACTCCCGCAGTACCTGGCGCCCAATTCAAAAACCCACCTTTTCCCGAAAACCTTAAACCCAGCTGAGAAAAAGGAACACAATGTGACATTCCTTTCTTTTTTAACACAACCGTGCTCTGACTCTTATGAATTTTTGTTCCTATATGCTACTGAATACTGATCCATTAGCCTAGAATTGTATTTTGATTGCCATATGATACCTGATAATGCTTTTTTATGTTTGATACCGCTCATGTTTATTTTATCGATTTGCCATACTATATTATATTTTCGCAAAATGTGCCATGTATTTGATTTGTGTATAACCTGTAATGCATAAAAAGTGTACCTGGGTGCGTAAATAGTGAAAAAGTGGTATCAAAAACAGGATCATATTAGAAGTTAAAATGAGAAATTTCGAAAATCTAGGATATTTCGAACAAAGTTAAATATTACTTTTGATAATTAAAACCAATAATGGAGTATTAAATAAAAGAAACCTAAAGTGGAAAGAATAACCCCATGTGATTTGAAGGTTAATATTTTCGGTCAATAAATCAAACCAGATATCTAGTGTGCGCAACGTGTTCGTCCTGCGAGTTCCATTTGGACACTCGTAAGTTGACAGATTGATGGGCCGCCCCTTTTTGCCTATGTTGTTGAGAGTTATGGGTTCCGTTAGGTAATCATATTTTCAGAACACCAAATTCAGTTCTTCACAATTGTTACTAATTTTGCGTACTTTCGATCATACTATCTGTCTCTCCTCGGTGTCTGTTGCCCAGTTTTGTGCTGCTGCTATCGGTTCAAAGTCTAAAATATCTTCTGTTTTTATTTGAAAAACAGAGTACGGCTGCGAATTGTCCTTAGCATTTTTAATTGAATCAATCCATTCATTTGGGACATTAAGGTGTTGGCTTTTGCTTCTTCTTCCGATCAAAGCGTGCATACTATCTCCTCCGTTTTGTGTATGACCTTCTTCGAAAAATCTATGAATGATTTTTATTTTAAACCTAACTGCTGCATACAGATACATTTTGAAAACAAACCTATTCCTATTTTTGCCTGTTTTGAGTAAAACTAAAGCAGTGGACTATATTTACTTCTTTTCCCATATTTTCTGACCGTTAAAAATGCACTGGGTTACATCAAAAGGAATTCACGACCATTTATTCTATTCTAACAAGGATGACGCCAAAAAGCGCGGTCATTTTATTAAATAACAGTAATAGTTACAGATGTTTGGTACGACTATTCTCGCATGTACGAGTGAATGGAATAAGACGAGTGTAGAAAGATAAGAATATAATTACAAGAGGCCGGCTGAAGAAATCTTTCAAGTGTCGAGCAGTTTTTTGGTATTTTATATGGTTTTCGTATTTCCCTCGCGAAGCTTCTGTTCATTCTTCAATACTATTTTTCCGTGACATGTATGGAACACATCTATCCTTTTTTGACCTGAGGAGGCTCAAATTATATTCTCTATTGAATATATCTCTATACTGCCGTTGGCTCGCAACTTCATCGAAGTCTTTTGTCTTTATCCACTCAACGTACAACGAGTACATTTTAGCAATAGAAAGACCTTCTTCAAAATTCTCTCTGTTAGAATCTTTCCTAGTATAGTGAGCTGAAACCCGTAGGCATGAATTGATATGTTCTCTGACTCCATTTCTTAATACATTGCTTAGTACATCTGCCTTTTTAGAATTTTTTTCGCCTATCAGGAGAAATGTCACCCATTTTTTGGCGCTTTTCCAATGTTGTATGTCCAATTCCTAATGTGTCTAAGAATGTAAGCTAACAAACATGAGCGAGCACGTCGTTAACACGAAAGAAATATTTTCTGCTGTAAGTTCTTGGACTTGACCACTCTGGCATTTTTTTTACTCTTTCTATTCTCTTTGCGTGCCTCGCGATATAATCCCACTTTCTCTCATGTGGAGGAATATTCCATAAAGCTTCGGAAAGGTAACATCTTTGTTCTTCCGGAATTAGGCTCTTACATTCAAATACACAGTTCCAGTGTCAAACATCCTTAATAATACGAGGTCCAACCTCCTTTTCACGGCGATCGGTGTATGATTTTCCTGTCTGCCTTGATGCTCTGACTGCAACATCTTTCCAACGATTGTAATTCACGGAACATCATAAGGGTTCAAAAACTTTAAATGTGATTTCCTGTTAGACTTTGCATTTCTGTTACAGCCCCGGGTATATCCGATGCCCCACATTTTCATTAGAAGAATATTCATTATGTTTGGTAGGTAGAACAATATTCTCCAGAGAATCATTCAATTCTGTTGAGTACTAATCATAGTCCTCAGTTATATCTCTGTAAATAAATTAAGTAGAAGTGAAAATTCCCGAAATTATAAGTTTCATTGATAAAAAAATTCTTGTCAACATTGTTTTTATACCCGAGGAAGATGCAGGGCTCAACTTCGAGATTCACTAAACCACCAAGAATGGGATGACCTATATAGTATAAAGAATAAGGTCGATATACGCTGGTGGCGCAAATATAAAAACCGATGGGCGAATGAAATATTTGCTTTAGAAACTGCAGCAAATGGAGCGCTTTATAGACGAAGGCTTGATTCTTCGCTCTGAATTCTTCGAATACAACAATTCGCCTATCGGTTCATAACGACTTTGCTAGCTCATCGGCCTCACGTACCTCGGTTCGGAATTGAGTAAAAATATTACATGTAAAATCGTGGTATACTAGTTCAGAGTCGGGGTACATTTGATGCTACGATACCATAGAAACCAGTTAATTGGTTAATGTTCATGCTACTTTTTTTTTAAAGTTCACTGATTACAAATTACATGATAGCTTGAAATTATTCTAGCAATACTTAAGCTTCTAGAAGGATTTCCTTTTATGTAATGGCGACGATCGACAGAGAATCGAAGAGCGAAATCAGCAGTACGCATTCGAGATAACGAGAGTGGGGTGAATGGTCTTATTGGTCCGAGTGGAAATGGAGTAAAGAACCTCTCGCAAGCCTCCCTTTCCACCAAACTTCGGTCCAATTGGAAACGTCGCCGCCACGTGGTAAAATAGCATGGCGCTGTTCCCGGATCAACGGTGCATAAAGCAGGTGCATAGCCGAAACTGAATTGTACCCCAAAAGATACTGGAAAGTCATTAAATCCCTCCGTAATAGAAAAGCTTACCTTCCTCCTCTTGCCAAATGCGGTAATCATTCTCTCTCGACGAGGAAAAAGCAAAAATTTTCTCAGATTCGATCAAAGATCAATGCTCCGCCTTTCCTAGTCACGACATATTTGTTCAATTTCACAATCATGTCTCTAGGACCGCTCAAGATTTTTCTGTTACAGACACGGACTTTATGCTCACCTCTTCCAAAGGAGTCTTTGACACAATTTGCTCCTTGAGAAATCGTAAAGCTCCCAGCAATGACTCCATCAGCAACAGTGTTTTAGAAACACTTCCTCGCAAGCACATCGTGGCTATCCGCAACATTGTAAATGCAATGATGCGATTACAATACTTCTCCTCAGCCTGGAAAGAAGCCATTGTAATTTTTCTTCCAAAACCAGGAAAACTTCTCAGCATCCAGCTTCCGACATATCAGTCTTCTCTGTGCTCTCAGTAAACTAGCCGAAAACATAATTCTTTCCCGTTTTGTTGACTTCGTTTCGCTAAGCAACTTTCTTCCTCACTTCCAGAACGGTTTTGGTAAACTTCATGGAACATTTCATCAACTTCTTCGAGTCTCTAAGTACATTGCCAAAAACCTCAACAAGGGCAGGCACACATTCATGCTTCTTCTGCATTGTAAGCAAGCCTTTGACAGAGTCTGGCATGACGGTCTAATTTATAAACTCATCAAGTTAGACTCCCCTCACTGTCACATCGCCTTAATCAAATCCTTCTTTTCGAACAGGAGCTTCAGAGCTCGAGTTGGAAAATTCTTATCGGATCCCGAACTTATAAGCTCCAGTTTCCCCCAGGGCTCCAAACTCTCTCCTTCCCTTTTTAACGTGTTCTTTCACGACACTCCTGTTGGTGAGAAGATTCTCACGCCTCAATACGCTGATGATGCTGGTTTCCTTGATACATCCAAGGTCATCAGTCACTGGCCGTCACGTTCGAACAAATTTATTCCAATCATCCTGGAATGGTACCACCGATGGAGATTTGAAATAAACAAATCTAAATCTGGAGCTGTCTTTTTCTCACGTCGCCGGTGAAATTCCCCTAAACTTTTTGTTGAGTCTTTTCCCATTAATTGGAGTTTCTCTGCAAAATAAATCAAACAAACCCAAGGCATTTGTAATAAGGCCAACGCAGCCTTTACCTCATTTCAACCCTTCTTCAATAACCCTACAGTTTCTCGAGTCACCGAAACTCGTGCCTTCAGCGCCATAATTAGGAGCATCTGCACCTACGCAATTCCTGTCTGGAGCTCTGCAGCCCCGAACAGTCTCTCTAGCCCCGAATAGTCTTCTAGAAATTTAATTTTTTTATGTTTTATTTTATTTCATATGATTGAAACAAAAACCATGCGTCCAATCGGAAAAATTATAACAAATTTATAGATCTTCTTCGGGTGAACAACTTTTCTGTATCAATCTTCTGTCTCAACCTCCGTCATTTTCTCTCATAGTTTATTATTTCATTTTTAAATTTATTTTTCCTAATTGCAATAAAAATCACATATTCTGTCAAACTTAGATTGATAACACATTTTAATATTCATCCTGGTAAAGAACTTATGTTTATTTGTTTTTTCCCCAGCTTGTGACAATAGACCGAAAGTTCAATACTTTCCTTTTTAATACGGTATTCTTCAAAAATGCAAGAACTACTTGTCCCATCAAAAAGTACATTTTACAAAATTTGTAGATCTTTTTCTTGTGCACTATTTTTGTTTATTCATATTTTCCTGTACCTTGCATAGTTTGACGAAAAAATTAAAAGTTTCTATTTTCCATCATTCTTCGTGCAACCAAAATGTGATTTTTCGATTTTATGAGAAATTTCAAAAAGGTGTGAAGACTTTTTGTAGCCGGAATAGAACAGGAACTAGAACTCCGTTCAGAAAAAATGTTATTTTCTTGTTTTTAAGGGCTGTAGGTAATGAATATACCTCATGCAGGCCTAAATAGATCCGTCACTAAAGATGGGGTGAGATTGGTCGCGTTTTGTAAAATTTGTATGAATTGGTAGAGTTTCATGTAAGTCAATAAGGAGAGGGATTTTGAGTGTTGGAATACAAATTGTCGGTCAGTACGGGGGAAACCTTAAAGTCGCAGAGCACGTATTCAGGATCAAAATTAGAATAAAGAAAGATGCCTTGAATTTGTTTAAGCTTTGTTGGTATCTCATAAAAAAACTTTCTCGCTACATTGTATTCATCATAAAAATTAAGAAATAATGTATATACATATATATGTACACAAATAAAACATTGGATGTACAATCACTGTCTGGTTCTCCTGGGAGCAACTGTCATTCAGGAAAATGACACAAGCTCCCAGTTGAACTGCGGTAAAATGCACCTTTGGCCACGTCTCACGACTCGGGGATGAGTTACCACACGCACGACAAACTCACAATGAAGGGCTGCATTCATCCGGGAGGGGCACGGCATATTCCTGTCACAGGGGCACGGCTGTAAGGTTACTGATATATATTCAATTAGTACATATTTTTTTTTTTTTTCAGGTCGGTGCAAATGCGGGAGTACTCTTGATTGCATAATTACTGATTCCGGGGGCGATGAAATTCGATTTGATTGCCATGTGTCGAAGGGCAATTTCAAAATTGCATGCAGTAAAATATATTTGAGGGCACCCTAGCGTCCAGAAATTGGTCAAGAACTACGTCCAGAAATTGGTCAAGAACTACGACACAAGTCTGTACAAATCCATCGTATTGATCAAGCAGCAGAAGAAATGGAATCCGGAGAAGATAAACCTGCTGATCTATATAGTCAACAAGTGTTAGCGAGAGTAAAATCAGATCAACTGGCTTCAGAACACATCAATGCATTTCCACTACGAGCGACAGGAAAAATGAAACGGTTCACAATGCCTAACACCATCCATTTGACTGGAACAGATCCTCCTCTTATAATATACTGGACTAATTTTCAGTGCCAATTATTGAACAACTATGCTGACAGAAAACCTGCCTGCGTTGCAGTCGATGCATCTGGTTCTATATTTAAACCAGTAATATTGTGTGATGGTAGTGAATCGGAACCTTTATTCTTATACTTCGCTGTTGTGAGTGATCAAGAAGGACACTTTTCTGACTGTCAAATGATCACTGCAAGTCATGATTCAAATAAAGTAGCTTTCTGGCTTTCATAGTGGGACCCCACTTTGAAGACATTTCCAAGGGAATTTGTTAGTGATGCCGGAAAGGCTAAACTCATTGGGACAATAAAGGCATTTGCAAGTTATCTGACGATAGAGGATTACGTGAAGGCATGTGAGACCACAAGATTGCCTCCTGTTTATGTCAGAATTGATGCATCACATTTCATCAAAACTTACGCAAATTCACTGAAAAATTAGCGATCAAGAACAGGAAGAATTTTTTGTGAAGCAGCTATTGGTTCATAAATTAAAGTACGTGATCCAGATTTTGCTAAGAAGATTCCGGAAGGCATTCCGCTTTTGGCAAGGTTTTCTACTGACGAGAATCCGGCTGAGAACAGAACAACGCAGTGTCAGAAGGAAATTGAAGATATAATAGCTATGCTTGATCCTAAAGAAGGAGAGGAAGACCTGAAGAAGTTTCGGTAGAATTTAAACTACCCTATACGAATGACTGTGAAAGTATCTTGGAAGATGAACCGTCCACGTTCACAAGCAAAAGGCTACAATTCGCACAAGAGATAGACGGGGAAGTTCGCTTCATAGCTGAAAATGAAAAAAGCACTCATGTCAGCGCGTATGAATTCCAAGACCTAGGGTATAAAGTTTTACAGGATATGCGATTCTTCACTGTGTGGTCTTGCATTGACCTGGAAATATTTGGACATGGACGTATCCCTGCATCCAGTGCTGTTTGCGAGAGCGAATTCAAGTACATAAAGAAGGTGCTATTGGACGGAAAAAGTCTCCCGATGCGGATAGACGATATTCCGACATTGCATGTAGAAAAATATGTAACGGGATAAACCAATTTTGTTGGAGCAGGTCAAAAGAGGATTGTTGCTAAAGACGTTTCCGCTCGTGGAGAAGATTCCGACCTCAATCTTAGCATGTAGGAATCATTTGTTGTTCTGCCTCAACACCAATAATCATTCATTCTCCAAGAAGAAATAGAAATCTCACAATCAACTGAGGAAGACACAAGAAGATAAACAACTAATCCTAACAAACAAGTGGATGGAAGTAAAAAATGCTAATACGTGTAGCATGTGCAATATTGTTGTAAATATGGATGGAGCTTACCATTTCTCTTTAGACAGCACCTACGGACAAATTTGTGTAGCATGCAATGGAAATAATTGTGCGCGAGCCATTTTAGTCAGTAGAAAAGAAGAAAATTATAGAGGAAAAGTAGAAGAAAATAGAAGGAAAGCAAGCAAAAGAAAATTAGAAGCTCCGAAGTATGAAGAAAAAGCAAGGTGTAAATCCGGGAAAATTTCAAGGTACATCGATAAGAATAAGCGTGCCTGTGATGCACTTTCTCAAGAAAAATTAAGCAAGGTTCCTGTTCTCAAGAATGCGAATTGCGATAAAATGCAGGTAATAATAATTTCTTCTTGCAACCTAGGTAAAATAATTTTTAAATCTGATTGATCTTTTAAGAAAAGGAAGTCTTTATACAAAAATATTTGTCATTCATTCAATGTTGTTAATAAAAGATATTTGTCCATGTATATATCAAACAGTCAAGAAAGCACATTTGCTTCTAAAATTCTGATCCGCAGATGATTACCCTGGCATGGATCCACACTAAACTTTCCAGATCCTTCCCTTTGTTACTCCCATGACAAATATCCGCCACTGAACTTCAGCATTTCAGAGGAAAACCCATCCGTAAATGAACTCATGTCCAAATTTCAAACAAACAGTTGATTCGTTATACAGGGTGTCCCAGGTCAATTTGTCAGGACTTACATAGCTGTATGATAAATCGGAAAAGAAATCGAAAATTCCTTTTCCAAAAATTGCTTGAAGTTTCATTTTGCGAGTTATGGATGATCAAAGCTGAACCAATCGGCAGCCCGCTATGAGCAGCCGTTCGTTCGTGAGCAGAGGTCCAACTTCGTTTGAGTGACCACAGTTTTCAAACGAAGTGACTCACACGAAATTGGATCTCTGCATCATGCGAAAAACGCAGTGGTGACGTTTCCAAATTAAGATCCTGCCCCTCGTTATGCGTTTTGTAAAAATCTCGATTTTTTTCTCGAACCCATGAAACCCCTTCACCGCCTCTGCCCCTACTTTCGCAGCTTTTCTTATAGCCCACATTCATTCATCGACGATGATGCTTTTCAATATAATGTGCTAAATGTATTACAAAGAATGTGAAAAACATGCAAAATAATAAAGCTACGCTATGAATCTCTGCCGATCGAGAATATTCGCAGAAAAGATAGTAGTGTACAATCGACAAATTATTCAAGAACAGGGGGTCAAAAGCGAGTTCTAACAACCTACTTACGTTGAAAGGGGACAGGCCGCCGGGACACACTATAATCCGAATACGAGGTCACTGCATCCTGCCGGCATTCTCGCAATACTGTCCGAAAACGTGTTCGACGCGTCGACCACCGACAGAGGGGATGCCACTTACGAACTACTGAAATAAAAAGGGAGACGAGCGTGCGAAGATTGAGTTGAGGGTCTCCGTGGTCAAGAGAGAAAAGCCGATGATGCCACAGGTCGCTGGTCTGCCTTTCTGTCGTCGCATCTCCCCACTTCCTTCCTTCCTCCCCGCCGGTTGACCGTTCTCCTTAGGCACGGATTCTTGTACGTTTCGAACCCGAACCACTAGACGACTAGAGGCCGATGAAGGGGGGCTGATCCCTGGCCGATGATTCGTGGATGAGACCGTACTGCGATTGCAGGAGGTTTCCACCGACCCTCGAACCATACTGAGAAACACGCTAGAGTCAATTATAGTTATGTTTCTCCTACAAGACAAATTTGGGGGGAATGCCTGTCCACTGCCGGACTATGTGGTCGTTTCGCCCTGGGTATAACCTTGATTTTTAAGTAAGAATAACCCTCAACGATAGAGATTCAAAAAAAGATATAACAAAAGCGCTACGATAAAAGGGGAGGTTGCTTGTATGACATCAAAATGGAGTTTCTTCTAGGAAAATATAAAACAGTGCCTATAAACAGAGGAGAATTGGGTTCCGCAGAATAGAAGAACGAGAATAAAGACCATATAGAGGCGATGGCTGGGGGTAAGTCATGCTACATATGTCCAAAAATCAGGGCTTATAACACCTATGTCATCTTTGTTCGCACGTACTCATTCTAGCTCATAAAATATTCATACACGGACCTCATTAGAATAAGCAGAACTGTACGAATTGAGATGACGAAGCGTCGAATGCATCACCGTATTTGAGGGATTGGAAGAGTTTTTCCACGGAGACATGTAGGGGGATATTTGAGATGTCAAGCAACTATGCATGTAATAAGTTCTGCAGTTGTGAGGCTATTTAAAAAGTAAGCAAGCTGGGACATTTCTTAACACAATCTATTAGGCAGATTTCGATTAAACGTCCTTGACATTCTCCTCCGCAGAAGCTATGAATATCAGGACATTGGTTATAGAAAAATGTAGATAGCAGCAGATTCCCCGAAACGTTGTACAGAAATACATGGTTGACAGGCGCAAATTGTCCAGAGATACTCACGAATTTGAGGAAGTTTTCTCATACAGAGAGGAAAACGAAATTATTTTGGTCATAGGTTCAATATTTATCATAAAAATGACTGTATATTCATATTTTTAACCTTTGGACGGATTGCCCCCTCTTCCCTTTGTAGAAGAGGAGGATTAAGGGCATTGTGAAAACCGACTTTGGAATTTCCGTGGCGATCCCAATGTATTTTCACATCAGACCATATGTCTGCGCAGATGATGGCAGATATATTTCAATTTCACACCAGGAATTTGATGATTGTGCACAACTACGGCATTTATGAAACATTCGCGCGCGAGACATCAGATTCTAAAACTCCCAACTATAAGTCCATGAAAAAGAATTTCGCAATTGATAACGCACAAAGCCGGAGTTTGGGGCCAAAGTTCAACTGCAGCGCCATGAACGACACGTTACCAAACGGAAATTTTAATAACTCGCGTACTCACACGATACCGCATGAAAGACGATGATACATGAAAGTATTGCCGGTAAAGTAGTGCTCGCAATAAATAAATAGTGAAGACAATATAAAATCGAATTAGTTCTGCATAAACAAATATTTCAATGATTTTTCCAGATAATTTTTTACAATTTTTTATAGTTTATAACAAAAAAAATAAATTTATATTCTAGTAAATGGAAACTTCCGTAAATTTAGAACTTTAGAAAATATATCAATTCGTTTTTCCATTTGATCTTCCGCAAGTTTCAAAAAAAAAATATTTACAACTTATCAACCTATGAATAAATAAATTCAGTACTTTATGGATTATTCCAATCTTCAATATAAATAAACATGTAATTCGGCCAGGTTTAGAATTGCTTTGAACATTTATTTATAATTTTTGAAAAAACATTTCTGGAAATGGCTGATTTATAAATAAATTAGTTCTCGCAATAAATAAATGCGATAAATAATTTGTTTCTCAATAAATGAATATTGAAATAGTTTTTCCACGTAATTTTTAGTTTCGCAGATTTTATAAAAAATTTATATAATCTCTTTCCATCAGATTAGCAAAAACTGATTTGCAATTTATCAATTTATAAATAAGCCAATTCAACCCTTTTTTCAATTTTCCATATAAATTAATTTACAATAAAATTTGCTCAGGTTTACAATTTTTTTGCGACTTTATTTATAATTTGGGAAAAAATATTTCTAAATTTACAAAATTTGTATTATATGTATTTTGCAAAAATAAAATATACCTACAAATACGGCACTGATATGCGGCTCGTGCCAGAGCTTATCGCTAGAGGTCTTTTGCTCTCATCACCATCGTTAAAAAAATGAAATTGTTTTTTCAGAAGATTGTTTACGATTGTACATAGTTTATAACTAAAAAGAACTTTATAATTTATTGCACATGGAAACCAAGATCGGAGTTTTCAATTTTTATGAATTTGTGAATTCGTGTATGTACTTGATTTTTATCTAGTTAGCAGAAACTAATTTGCAACATATCTATTTACACTATAAAACCGATATGGCTATCCCAGCTAAACCTTTTTTAGCTGTAACGGTATCAGGATGCTGCCTATTCTCTTTTTCGTGATGAGTAAATTTTCTAGGTATCCGACCCAAACCTCGTTTGGCGTTCAGAAGCAACTTCGTTTTGTCGTTGTCGTTAAAAGTGTCTGTTTACGATTTCTTAATTTTGTTGTATTCTTTGGAAAATGGATGAGTGGGTGAAAAGAAAATTGATAGATTGGCAACTGGAAGAATTTCAGCAAGTATTTGAAGGTTATTCTACCAAATTACATGTGCTTGCTCAAATTGTCAAGAGAGTTTAACCTTTGAAATTTCGTTACTTGTCATCAGCTAAGCTTGGTACAGGTCTCCTGCCCATACCGATATTGTGCGCCGCGAAAACCAAATTATAGGGCGTGCGACCAAAAAATCAACGGCGCCACGCTAGAATATACTGCTGAAGACTATACCGGTTTTTCAGTGTACGAATAAACAAATTCAATACTTTATACATATCTCAATCTCCAATATAAATAAATTTGCCATTTGGCCAAGTTTATAATTTGTTTGCATACTTGTTTATTATTTTTGAAAAATTATTTCGGAGGTCAGCTGATTTATAAATAAAGTAGCTCTCGCACTAAATAAATATTGGAATTGTTTTCCTAGGTGATTTTAACTCTTCAAAGTTTATAATAATCTGATCAACTTTGTGATTTTTAAAAAAAAATTACATCACCCGAGTTTATTCTCGGTGATTGGGGCCCCAGAAATAAAATTCAACATGAGTAATGGCACGGCTCTGGAAATCCTGAGTCGCGGTACGCGCCTTGGTACAATTTCGAGGAATTTTGTTCTCCTTATAAATTGATAAGTCACAAATCAGTTTTTGCTAATCTGATGAAAAAAAATTATAGAAATTTTTTATAAAGTCTGCAAAACTAAAAACTACGTGGAGATACTCTTTTAATATTCATTTATCGAAAAACAAATTATTTATCCCATTTATTTATTGCGAGAACTAATCTATTTATAAATCAGCCATTTTCAGAAATATTTTTCCAAAAATTATGAATAAATGTGCGAGGCAGCTCTAAACCTGGCCGAATCGCATGTTTATTTATTTATTTATAGGTTGATGAGTTGTAAATGTATATATATTTTTTTGAAACCTGAGGAAGATCAAATAGAAAAACGAATATATATATTTTCTAAAGTTCTAAATTTCCGGAAGTTTCCATTTACTAGAAACTATAATTTCAACTTTTTTTATTATAAACTATGAAAAATTGTGAAAAATTATCTGAAAAAACAATTGCAATATTTGTTTATGCAGAAATAATTCACTTTTATATTGTCTTCACTATTTATTCATTGCAAGCACAACCTTACCGGCAATAGTTTCATGTATCATCGTCTTTCATGCGGTATCGTGTGAGTACGCGAGTAAAAAAAAATTTCGTTTGGCAACGTATCGTTCATGGCGCTGCAGTGAATGTCTGACGCTCTAAATGTCAAACTTTCATAATTTTCGGATGGTGTTGTTGAACTTTGGCCCCAAACTACGGCTTTGTGCGTTATCAATCGCGAAATTCTTTTATATGGGCTCATAGTTGAGAGTTTAGGAATTTGATGTCCGGCCCGTGAATGTTTCATAAATGCCGTAGTTGTGCATAAACATCAAATTCCTGGTGTGAAATTGAAATTTATCTGGAATCACCCGCGCAGACATATGGTCTGCTGGGAAAATACATTGGCATAATCGTAGAGGGAACACGAAAATTCCAGAGTCAGTTTGTGCAATGCCCTTAAGAAATTACAAGAATGACGTAGTACAAAAGCTTTTACTTCGTTTATTTTCGTGTTCGACGATGTGTTTGCCAGAATCAAATTTTTGGAAAATTTATTTAATTTGTGCCTTGAAAAGGGCCCGAATATGGGTAGAAACGTCGGAGTATTTTGCATCGTTTTTCAAACCTTGAAAATATATGGATATTGAACAAATGACGAAAATAATTTCGTTTCCCTCTCTGTATGAGAAAACTTCTTCATGAAAAAAACGTTCAAAGAAAGGGAAAACTCGAGACTTTGTCTTGAATTTCAGAATAACCACCCACGAATTCATCGTACACGCATAGACATAATGAAGTAGTAGGCATTAAACTCGTACATTAAAAACTTGCTCTAACTATGTGACTCTGAATAGAACGGATTCACTTCTACAGACACGTTTCAGTTTTTTATATCCGAACCAATCAACCGGATCTTGTGAAGCGCGAGAGCAAAGATAGCTGAGCCTCCATCATTCATCTTGTTGTAACAACGAATACAGGCAATGTGCATGCAAGATTCACTAAACATCTTGAACATCTATTAGTCAATGAGATACTGGAATCAGCGCATGGTCCGGTTTCTATTGAATACTTGTCGCGTTGCAACACTGTTGTAAGGTGAACATGAAATTACAGAATACTCTTAATTTTGTGCTTATTTGGATATCTCGCAAGTAATATAGAGCAAATGTCAAACAAAATTGATAACAAGGGATCTTTATCAGGTTCATGACTGATACATATGAACATATCAAGCAGAAATACGGTACGAACTCTAAGAGTGAGGTACAGCTCGAAGCTACTTCCAAGTCTTACTTCCAAACAAACAAAAATGGCGTCATGTATAAATGTATAAAATAAAATATGCTCATAGTTAGAACAAGAGTTTCCCAGAAAAAGAGATCTTTATTGGTCGAACATTGATTTTGACACGGTTCACATTATTGTATATATACATATATTCATAAATTACACATTGACCGAACAACCACCGCAGGATCCTCCTGGGAGTAACTGTCATTCAGGAAAATGACACAAGCTCTCAGTTGATCCGCGGTAAAATACATAGATGGCCACGTCTCACGACCGTGATATGAGTGACCTGGTTCTCCAAGCTAGATATGAATCAGCGACCTATGGATGTATATGATTGAATAGCAGGAATTCTTGTAATTGAAAAATGTAATTATTCACTTATAGTTGAATTGGGATGTCAGGAGATTCGCCAGCGGTGAGCTTCAGAAGCATAAGAGCCAACCATTAGACCACATATACTTGTTTTAAATGATTGATTGTACGTGTCAATCCTCTCCTGCATATTGTTTGTATGTTTGAGTATATGCAGCAATGTATGCTTGCTGAACTTCTAAAGGGGTTTCTTCAGGGCTTGCTTCACCTCTTTCTTGTCGTTTTTGCTGACGGTGTTCTTGACGAACTGCTGAAAGGGTTGCAAATTCGACTGCTTTGTCGTGTGCATATAGATTACTGACTCCATGGGAAATTATATGAGAATAACATGTATAAATCGCATCAACAACTGAGAAACGATGGCTAGGAACCAACATCTGATATTCTTGAGGGCGCAGATATACCCAGTCGCGGATATTTGTATCAAAGACACGAAATGGATTATTACCAAACAAATTCCATAACGATTTAACATTATTTCCCTGCTTCCATGCGACGATAACATGTCCCCTTATTAGATATGTTGGTGTTCGTGGAGAAATCGGTCGACCATCGTCCCTTCGGAAACGTTCGTATTGAAGAGTGTTCTGATGTTCATATTCTACCATACGTGGAAGATCAACACCGCGGGATCCAGGAAATAATGTCTCTAATCTGTTCTGTGCTGAACCTAATCCTGTAAAAAGCAATTGAAATAAATGAATTTGTATATATTTTCAGAGGTACAAGTCCCGTTTATGTTTCAGGCACTATGCTTTTAGCTCAATTAGGGAGAACAATATGTACTGCCGAATGAAAAGTCTGAGGAATGGAATGTTATTTGCACACTGAGTGTATGGACTGGATATCTTATTTTTGGAAGACTGGCATTTAATACGTACAACAGGTATAAGAAAAACATCTCCTCTGGGAAAGTTTTGTTCCAATACATAATCATGTTCTTTAGCGTATCTTAAATTGTTGTGCGTATAGAAAATGTCATAAAAATTTTATTTCCACTCAGGGTATTTCACAATTCCTCCAAAACATTTTTGAATTTGTTACATATTCTTCCTATGTTTCATATGGTTGAGCAGTACAGATGTTGATAGGCAAATCATAAAGAATAAACAAAGAGTTGAGGTAAAGATTATACATATACATCTCTTATAACTTCTTATATTTCATATTTATGAAAATATGTACTTCAATCTAAGCTGTTATCATAAACTCTTCAATTTATTGTATCTAAATAAAATGAGTTTTATCAATAAACTGGATGTATTTTATAGTTGTACATACGAATATTAATTTTTGTACAGTTATTATCATTATCATTTCTACTTGGTGGGTACCTATCACCACTACGTAGCGCGTTCCCAGGTTGCGGATAGAGGAAAGGCCCCCTGAGGTTAAACACCCCTGAGGTTAACTGCGAATACAAGAATAAGCAGTCG
>WSXT02187081.1:0-20345 GCA_011762715.2 Neuroterus valhalla | reverse complement strand
GTTATGTCGGCATGAACAATGTTTTTATTAAATTGAAAGTTTTGGAGCATGTTTAGGAAAATATTAGCATTATTCAATTTAATATATATAATTCATAGGAGATCTTCCATTATCATCTCCTTCCGTATGACTTTTTTAGCAAAATTTTGAGTGTACATGTATCGAGTTAACAGAATGTGTTTGCAACCTTTGTAAGAATCCATGTACTTTTCTGTACTAAAAAAAGAATCGATTGTTTTTTCTTTTTTCATATCTGAAAATTTTGTCGTAGCCTTTTTTGAAATGCTGGCTCTACTAGCTTTGCTTCTTTTTCTTGGTTGCTTGACTTCTTGATTGAATTCAAAGTTTTTTAGTTGAATCTCGGACTGAAAAAAATAGTTTTTTCAACCAAGAATGAAGCAATAACTTCTATATTTTGAAAAACCGATTTCAAACCAAACAAATAAAATTCAACTACAATTATAAAATTTTTGATTTGAATAAATTAAATTTTCGGTTTAGAAAACAAATTGTTTGTAACAAAAACGAACTAACTTTCAACAAAAGAGAAACTAACTTTCAACAAAAGAAAGACTAACTTTCAAACATGTTCTTACATTTTTGAACAAAATAATAAATTTTCAAAAAAATTGTAAGTTTTCAATTTTAGTAGTTGAATTTCAAATCAGGAAGACGAATTTTCAGCTGAGATAGTTGCAATTTCGACTAGATATTAATTTTTAACCAAAAAATACAGTTTTTCAATAAAATGATCGAATTTTTAAACATAAAAATAATCATCTTCAACCAGAAATGGAGAAGTAACAATTTAATTTGAAAATCAATGTTTCAACCACCAAAAAATAGATCCCTCAATGAAATCTGTAGATTTGCAACGAAATAATCGAATTTTTTATTCAAAAAGCGAAATTTTCATTCAAATGTTCGAATTTTCAGTTGATGAAATTAATTTTGAACCAGACTGTTGAATTGTCATGTAGAATGATGAATCTCTAAGTGGAATAGATGTATTTGATTCGAAAAAGAATAATTTTTAACGATAAGGATAAATTTTCGACAAAAAAGACGAATTTTCCTCAAAGTATATAAATTCTCAAAGAAACAGTTTTTTTTCAATCAATGTTCAAATAAATACTCGAACTTTCACCAAAAAAAGATTAATAGATTTTCAACGAAGCAGTTACATTTTCAACCAGAGGAAATTTTGTATTAAAATAGTGCGCCCTCGACAAAAAAATTTAATTTCCAACAAAGGAGTTCAATATCTAACCAAGTAGTTGATTTTTCAACTAAAAAAGGATGATTTTTCTGGAAAAATAGAGAAGACAATTCTTTCGTATGCTTGAACTACCATCAATTCGATTATCAAACTTAAGTTAACTCAAAAATCTCAGAGCAAAAAATTCCCAAAAGGTTTTTCTTATAATGGAAAAAAATTAAAATTCTGTCTCATATAAAGTATAGATATATTCAAAAAGTTTTAGAATCAGACTAAAGGAATGTGCATACTTTCAATGGAATGATAAAATCTCTTTTTAATTTCTAACAAGATAATTCGTATTTTTACGGTAAAACTCCTAATTTTCTGGGTTGAGTCAAGTAACTTCCTGGTTTTTCATTGCATTCGTGGTCATTTCCCGGTTTTTTTCCCGGTCAATAAAATTCACGGTCATTTCCCGATTTCCCGGTCGAGTCGCCACCTTGAGTATTTGAATTCTCTGCTTTTTAGGCCTTCTGTTTGTAATTTGATTTGCAATTTAAGGCAATGCAACGATGACGTCCCATAGTTCAAACTTTTGATTCTTGTAACATATTATGATAAATCACTATTTGCGCAATACACGTTGATCACAGATCATTTTTTATTACCTATAACCTACATAATACAAATTTCACGTGAATAAATTCAATAAAATGTCAAACTATGCACTACTGACGTAGCCATTTTTGTTGATTTGACACTGTCCTCCTGACGCAAATTCAAATTTAAATGAAAAATTTGCCGAAATGCAATCAGCGCCACAGTCTCACATTTCGTCCGCTGAGTCAAGTTGGGAACCAACTGTCTACAGGATGCAATGAGTGGCGTCAAAGATATCGTGGCATACCTCTGGTTAGAAGATTCAGGTGCAGAAACATTCGAATATTGGGATTGTCAATCCTCCCTGACATAAAACACCAACTTTACTTCCATTTCCTCGAAACAAGTGAAATATAAGACTTACGAATCAGAGAGGAGAAAGTTTCAAGTAGAACTGTGAAATCGGTTCGCGCGCTTAATTGGATCAATTAATTGGATGATTTAAGGAATTCTGATGTAATCAGACATTAAGACGATTTTTCGATATGCTGTGATTCGTTGAGACGGCGTAACTATTATTTCAGCCAATCAGCAAAGAAGTCCAAAAATATGTTCCAAGGAAAGTTAACAAATAGTGGCATTGGCGGTCAATCATGAGAAAATAGTGTATTTAGTGTAATTTTTTCCGGAATAGTGGGAAAATAGTTTAGTCGCTCGAAAAAAGTGTAAAATAGTGTAAATAGTGTAGTGAGTCCGAGGCCTGACTTGTTAACACAATAATAGATTTTTCAACCCGTAGATACCATTTTTAATCCCAAATATTTTCTTCCACTAACAAGATGGATCTTCAACTAAAAATGTGAATTTTAAACATAAGAGTTGAATCTTCAACCAAAAAGGAGAATTTGGATCAAAAGAGATGAATTCTGAACTAAAGGAAAGTAAAAGCAGATATTTCAATTAAAAAGAAAAGACTTTGGAAAAAATAGTTTCATTTTCTTATTTTGTTCTGTTGGGTTCGAAATTCATCTTGTTTAATTACGAGTTTTGCTGTTTAGTTTAATTACTTGGATCAAAGTTGGAATATTCTTTCAAGAATTAATTTGATTTTTGGTAGAAAATTCGTTCCATTGCCAGTTGAGAAATATTTGTTTTGAATCGGAAATTCAAATCATCCATTTTTAACTGAAAATCTCCTCTCCGGTTGCAAATTTTATTATCCAAATCGAAATGAGTTTTCTTGTTTATGCAAGTTTGGGAAATGCATGAAAATTTTTTTTAATTCTTGAAAAATTGTAGATTTTCGTGGAACCAATATTTCCTTACCAATCTCTCTTTGCACATCTTGCAGACCATTCTTCAAGTTAGCAACTTCTTTATGAAGATCAGCCATGCTAACCCTGGCAGCTGTTCGTACATGAGGCATGTCTTCCTCAATTTCCAAAACTTCCTTGAACCTGTTCTCTAAAGTTTGTACTAGGTAGTGGAGCAAAGTGGTGCCTTTAGAACAAGAAGATTTTGTATCAACCAATCTGTTCAGAGAAGCCAGTTTGAATCCACAAGCATTTCCGCGAGCGTTTCCACGATTCACGTAATTTCCTAAAGCCAAGACAAGTTCTAAAATTTTCCTGAGTCGTCGAGATCTTGCGACCTGTCGACTTGCTTCAAGAACAGCTCGCATTCTTGGTGTCAATTCAGATATACTGGCGGAAAACTTCTTCTTGTAGTGCAGCGATCTTAGTCTCTGCTCATAATGGGGAACTCTGGAAGAAAAAATAAATAAATAAAACTCTTTCCAGATTGTCACTTCAGAATTGAAGGGTCGGATAGGATAACGACTTCCGCGCGCGAGCTGGGCAGACTAGCCCCTGAAAGTATGCAATCCCCTCTAAGTTTAGAGAAATTTTCCGATTGACAAAACATGAATAAAATCTTTGAAAAGTGCATAACAGTCAGCGTAGAAACTGTTCATAATGAATTAAAGTATCCATCTGCTAAGTTTCAGGGATTTTCATCATATACTTTCAGAACTGTGAAGAGTTTAGTGACAGATTTACTTACGGCTTAGCCCGCGAGGGGGCAATGTTGCCGTAAGTAATAATATATATTCAACGGTAAAAGGACACTATTTTACTGCATGAAACCATTCCTACGTATTTTGAGTCGCTGAATCCGAATATCTCCGGCGCTTTTTCATAAAAGTATTACATTTTTTTTGAATTGCAATTTTTCAAACAAGTTATCAAAAGATTGATGTTTTTAGCTACTTATTCTTCAAAAGTTACTCTTCAAATGTAGTTTAAAAGCTGGCTTCATCTAGTTTCAGAAGTAAAATTTCGAAAGATCGAAATTACAACCGTATTCAAAAATGCTTCTTAAACGTTTGCTCAAAAAATGTATCCGATAGATCGCGTGATCTTACTTGCAAGTGGCAGGAAACTATGGGGAGTACTACGTATACGACTTTCAAACATATGTTTATGAGAAAGTAGAAGGAAAAGTTATCATTAGAAATTAGGGTATGGTCTGAATACCAATAAAAGTATATGAGTCACTAAAAAAAATTTTATTTTTCGATAAAACGTTCTTCAAACCTTCTAGAACGTTTTTTGAACGTTTGACAAACGTTTTTCAAACGTTGGATAAATGTTTTGTAAACGTTTGATTTATGTCTTGCAAACGTTTGATTTATGTCTTGCAAACGTTTTAGAGACGTCTGAAAGATTGATCTCAAAATTCGCACGTTTTCAGATCGTTTATATAAAGTTTTGTGCGGTCAAAGTATAAAAAATGAGCGGAAGTTTTCAAGGTTTTGAAAACTTTTCAAAAACCTTGTTTCCAACAAAATTTACAAACGTTCTAACGTTTGCCATGGAAACGTTTTAGAAACGTTTGTAAGACGTTCGGTGTTATCCACGCTGTCACAAGTACATTCGCGTGATAATCGACCCGACGAAGCCAGCTTTTGAACTACACATTAAGAGTAACCTTTGAAGGATAAGTAGCTTTTTTCAATTTTAAGAATCCTAAAAAAGGTGGAAAGTAAATCACAGTCAAAGTTAGCGAGAAATGGCGAATTTTCTACCTTTAAAATTTTATAACTTTAGGAACATGAACTCTACCAGAAAATTACTAAAGACGTTTTCGTCTTGAAAAAGCAATTTTTTAGAAAGAAAATTGTCTAGCTAAAAAAATCAATCTTTTCATAATTTGTTTGAAAAATCGCAATTTAAAAAAAGGTAATGCTTTTATAGAAAAGCGCCGGACATATTCGGATTAAAAGACTCTAAATACGTAGGAATGGTTTCATGCAGTAAAATAGCGTCCTTTTACCGTTGAATATATTATTACTTACGGTAATATTGTCCCCTCACGGACTAAGATGCAAGTAAATCTGGCACTAAACTCTTCAAAGTCCCGAAAGTATATGATGAAAATGCCTGAAACTTAGCAGATGGATACTTCAAATCATTATGAACAACTCCTTTGCTGACTTATGCATTTTTCGAAGATTCAATGAATATTTTTCTAATCGGAAAAGTTCTCTCCGAGCTCAGGGGTGATTGCATAATTTCAGGGGCTAGCCTGCCTGGCTCGCGCGCGGGAGTCGTTATTCTATCCGGCCCTTCAATTATAGCATGTCTGTCAACTTTTTTTGGGGGAAAAAAAGCAACATTAGGAAGACATGCTCGAGGATATAATAAAGTAAAGTTTTTAAAGCTTCTAAAATTTAATTGAAGGCTCACTTTGATATTTGGTATAGGAAGCAGTCAGCTCTGCTCTGGAGTTCTTTCTGGTTCATGTCCAAAAGAGCGGCTTCTTCAGATGAGGGAATGTACTTTAACAGTTGTTCTACCATATCAATATGCAGAATATTCTGCTGGTCCATCGACAAGATCGTCCTTGTTATTTCATTATCAGACATTTTCAACTTGGACAACAAAATCGTACAGTTCTGAGCCCTTCTAGAATCAATTACAGACATTGTCTTCTTATTCTTGCCTAGGTTTCTCAAATCTTCAATCGAACCTTCAGTGGATACACCATTCTTTTGATAGGCGCAGAAAATTTTGTCTATGGATTCCAAATCCATGATGTTGTAGAGTTTTGAGTCATCCAGTTCTGACCAGATAGTTCCTTGTAATTTCTGCTCTGGAATCTTTGACCAGTTGAAGGACTTCAGAGGGTTACTTGGTTGAGGAACGTTTTTGACTATTCCCACCTGGAAATTTAAGAGTTTTAATGGATGATTCGGTGTTTCTGATTTCATTAGAAGATTCAGATTTGAAATTATTTACCTTCATAGGTGGAGGTGCAGCAGGCATCAGACAAGGGGGAGGAGGAGGTGCTAATGGAGGTGGAGGAGGTGGTGGAGGTGTTGGTTTTGCTTCAACTTTCTCAATGACTTCATCCTCCACTATTTTTATCGTTGCTTTGGCATCATCTGGAAGGCTACCGGAAGCGACTAATTGCTCCAGACGTTTCCTCTCAGATTTTTCGTTGTTTACTTGACGAGAGAGAGCTTCCATGCTATCCTGCAGTTCGGAAATCCTCTGCTTTGTTTCGATATGCATCGATGTTTCCTTCTCAAGGCGTTCCTTCACTCTCGTTAAACTTGCCTCCATATCTTCCTATGGAAGAACAAAATAAAAAAACAAACATTTAGAGTACTATTGCGATGTTCAATAATCTTCATTCAACGTAGAAGTTTAAGTAACATAAGACTAACTTTTTCCTGCGTCCTCAGATCCAATTCCTGCTCCTTCTTCGCGAGTCTCGAAGACATGTCCGAATTTTCTCTTTCCAATTCCTCAGCTTTCTTTCGAGCAGCTACAAGTTCCTCCTCTTTCGCGAGAAGATGAACGATTTCCTTAACATTAATTTCGATCGGGGCGACATCAGGGTTTCTAGTGGTTCCGGGTTCATTCCCTTCAGACTGGAGAACAATTTGTTGGACTATTCTGTCGAAGAGGAGCCAGTGCTGTGGATAGGCACCATAATCCACTGAAATTTGAAACATATCCATTATCGTCAATGCTAATTTACTAATTTATGATAAATAAAATATTTTCAATTCAATCCTACTAACGTGGTAGTAGAATACAGTGTTCCAGTAAACTCAAAAGATGAGGATAAGCTGCAGTGTGACTCAGCTTCCGCCTTAGAAGATCAAACATAGCAGTAGCACTCTTCGTATCAACATGTTCTTTCTCAAATTTCCTGGCCAATTCCTTCTCATCCTCATTTCTAACCATTTCAAAGAAGTCTAAATGCCTGTCCAGGGTTTCGTTTTCATATTTTCGGAGTTTTTCGATTATGGGTTGGATCCCGAGCATCAGCAATTCATATCTCAAATGCAATCTGAATTCCAGTGTCACTTGACCTGGTCCATAGTTCAGCACAGCATTAATGAAAGACATGATTGCTGTTTTTAAAGATAAGTTATCTTTATAAATTCCGAAGTTCTTATCCAAATCGTTGATAATGCTCTGAAACCTTGCCCTTTCGGAATGGTATTGCTGGAAATGTAGCATGGCTTCCAGGACTTTTCGGTGACCACCTGGTACCAAGCAGACTGCACCAAGAATTTCCAGAACTGCTATCTTTGTTTTTATGTTTTCAGTCGCCAGCGACTGCGATATTGTGTTGATGGCTGTTGGATGAGCCAGGACGTGTGCTCTTCCATTCTGCAAGAAATCAGTTTTATTAATATTGATAGGAAAACTTATTCTGAGAGAAAAGAAGAACAATAAGATTCAGTTCTTACCGAGTTGTTCATTAATGCTTTCAAACAGCCTATGACGCTAGTGTGCAGATTGCTGTTTCCAGCTTCGGGGTCCATTGTTCCCAGAACTTTCAAGAGAGAATTTAATCCATCCAACTCTATGAACCTAAGGACGAAGCTGTGAGGTTGTGTCCTTAAGGCAGTTTTTAGCGCCTCTACTTGCCGCATTTGATTCGAAATTTCGTCCCCTTCTTCTGGAAATGGTGCCTGCAAGAGGTGATTATGGTTAGACGAAACTTTTTCGGAAAATAATAAAATTCATTATGAGATATATTCCCCAAGATTCAAACGAGCATTACAATCGGAATAACTACTTTAAATTTCGGAATGATAAAGTTCTGAATTTTTGCTACAGACAATGCCACTTCACCATGTGGAGAAAGTGCAGTTTTATTTCACAAAGAAATTGTTGAAAATTAAAAAACCCGAAATCCATTGATCAAATTTGGACGAAACACACACTAGAATGTTCCCATCCCAATCAAAAAAGAGAATCGAATTTAGCCAATATCCACAGGGAGTTCAAGATGCAAATCGTAAAACATTTTGTCAATACGAAAATTTGGGGTTGATTAAAAAAAATTAATATTGAATACATAAATAGTTTTCTAAATTCTTTTATATTCTGGAATTTCTCAAGTTGTTTTGAATTATCTTGGATTATTCTGAAGTTTTTTTTATTTTTACGAATTCTCTCGAAAAAAATTTCAATATTTCGAATTCTTCTGAAGTTTTCAGAATTCTGTAGAATTGTTTCGATCTGTTTCGGATTATTATGAATTATTTTGATTTCTTACAGAATTTTTGGAAATCTTCTGAATTATCTCAAATTCTTTCGAATTAAAAGAAATTTATATTGTTTCCAATCATTTAAAAATCTTTTTAGATGGTTTTGAAAGGTTCAGATTTATTTTGAATAATCCTGAATATTCTCGAATAAAACCAACCCGTTTGACCAAAAAAAAAAAAAAAAAAAAAAAAAAAAAAAAACCACTTTTTACACTTCCAACGATGCATTAACTGATATTTTGGAAAAGTGAAATAAAATTATATTATCATTGCATAACAATTTTTTTTTTAATGCTAAAAGGCGGCAAATTTTGGAAACCAAATTATGGATGATCAAGATAATCTAATAATGCCTAATGAAACTTGAAAACTACACGGTTACAATAAATATTAATGCTTGGACATTCTAATTTATTGAAAATCAGAATCATCTTATTAGAATTTGGATAATCAAGGCAATTTCTCTTCTTCCAACAATCGAGCAAATAATTGACAACAATGGCTGCGTGAAATTGCAAACAAATCTTCTATAATAACATTTAAGAAATATAATGGTACATTTTGGTTGAGAATACGTTATCAATTATTTCCTCCACAATTTTCTTGTAATTTTGCATTGAAATGAAAAAGATCTTCTCCAAATAAACTGTTTTTCTTCACAACATATTCAGTTACCAAAATTTTTTATTTTATTTAGTTGTTTGTTATGATGTCTGTTGTTTTCATTGTTTTATTTTGAGAAACCTGTATTTCTTGATATAAAAGAGATAACTGGTTTCGACTTTTATATAGTGAAGAAAATTCTCTGAAAGTTTAAAATCTGGAAAACAGAATTGAGAGTTAAAAATTACCAAAACGACACCTATTTCTCATAAAAATAAAAGATGCGTTCTTCAAATATGCTAGATAAAGGAAAAAAAATTAAAAAGTAAAAATACACATTTCTGAAGGTACTAAAAAAACGGCTAAAAGTATTGAAGAATAAAACAAGACCTTTTTTAGGCGTCTTGAAGGAGAACAATCTTCAATTTTAACTTTTTCCGCATAACCCGCATATTTACATAGCTCAACAATTCGGATGACATTTTTTTCTTTCGGACTAAAATATCTTTCTTGTCAAAAAAATCAACTCTTTCGAAGAAAATCTATCAAATTTAATAGAGAATTTACCTTTTTCATTAAGAATTGGGATTTGAGCGTTAACAATGTCGTAGCGGATTCTTCTTTCTCGTTCAAAAGTTCGTTTCTCCGTTTGAAAATCTATCTTTTATGTTGAAAATTTGAAGATAATTCTTCTAACGAAAAATTTAATTATTCCATCTCTAGTTAGAAATTAAACTTATTATGTTGATTATACAAAAATTCTGTTTAAAAGACATTATTCTCTATTGAAAATTGAACTACTTTGTAGAACTTGGTATTTTTGTTCAAAATTTTTGTCATCTGGACTAAAAAATCCTGTTTGATAGGAAATTCAACTTTTTGATCCACTAAACTCCTCTCTTCAAATTCATTAGTTTGATTGAAAATTCATCTTTTGTGTTACAAATCTAACTGTTTTTTTGGAAATTTGTTATTTGATCATCTTCTCATTCATCTGACTTGGGACAGTGAATTTTAGAAAATAATTCTAGTTTTTATGTTAGGGCAGGGAGTTTCAGTGAAGAAATATAATTTCACTCGGAACAGGGAATTCTTTACATGAAACGAAAACTTTTTTTAATAATTATAATTCGTATAAGAAGAGAGGGATTTGGAAAAATCGCTCTTCATTTAGTTAGAAACTCAACTTTTTGGGTAAAATTTAAACTTTTGTGTTGAAAATTAAATTTTTTTCTGAGGTACAATCATCAAGATACTTAGTTGAACATTGATTTTTAAATTTAGAAATTAAACTATTTTTTTGTAAATCCGTGTACTTTGTGGAAAATTCACATTTATTGTAGAAAATTAACGTCTATGGTTAAAAATTCATATTTTTCGTATGAAATACATCATTTTCAGTTCAAGATTCATCCATCAGTTTGGTGAAAAATTAATTTCTTCAACCGAAAATTCAACTTTTCATTTTAAGTATATAATTGATCTTTTCTAGTTCAAAATTATGAAATTAGATAAAAATTTGTCTTGTTTAATTAAAAACTCAATTATTTCCTCAAAAATTGACCTATTTTGTTGAATAAAATTTTTGAATTTTTTTATTTTTGGATATTTTTGATTTTTGAATAAAAAATGATTTTTCCCACACTTATCATTTTAAGGAAAATTTATCTTCTTGATTCGAAATTTAACCGTTCCATCCAGGTGAAGATTCATAATGTTATTTGAAAATTCATCACTTTTGTTGAAAAATAAACTATTTTGTTGAAAGTTCGTTTTCCTTTGTTATCGTAAATTGATTTTTTGAACTGCAAGTTTAACTTTTCCGATTTTTGTAATAAAATGATATTTTTTCGTAGAAAATTTGAGTTATTTTCTCAAAATTAATTTATCTCGCAATGTTTGATCTGTTGTGTCAAGGGATGTTTAGAATGAACGACACGAATTGAAATAAATGTTTGCGTTTTGCGACAAATATTATTATGTTACTTCTAGTTGACAGGGAAAATTGAAAAAATTGATCGGGAGAAACCGGGAAATGACTAGCAATCTTTAATCGTCCGCCCAATCGCCACCTCGGTAATAGTATAAAGGAGATTTAAAATGAAAAAAAGGGATTTGTAATGGCGCATAATGGCCTACGGAACCTTGGGTCATAATTGAACATGAAACATTGAGTCCCGCTTACGGCCAGAAGTCATACTCAGACATTTGCAAGGACATTTGGCTTGAGAATGTCTCAGCTTTGTCTTCCTCAAAGACTTTGCAAAGTTGAATTTTATCTCAGGAGAGCTTTGAGAAGAAAAAATCCAATTTTTGTCCTTATCAAAATCATTAGGTAAAACAAAAAACAAGTGGTCCCATATTACCTCTTCAATAAATCATTATTCCTAATCAGGGTGGCGATTCGGCGGACGATTCCAAAGTCCCGGTCATTTCCCGGCTCTTCACGGTCAATTTTATCATTTTCCCGGTCAAATAGAAGTAACATACTTATATTTGTCGCAAAACGCAAACATTTATTCTTATTCATGACGTTTATTCTAAACATTCTTCAACGAAACAGATGAAACATTTTCAAAATAAATTAATTTTGAAAAGAATACTCAAATTTTCAACGAAAAAATATCTTTTTTTTTACGAAAATTGGAACAGTTAAGCTCACAATTCAGGAAAATAATTCACGATAACGAGAAAAAAAAGGATTTACAACTATTAGTTCATTTTTCAATCAAGAAGATGAATATTCGAATAAAAATATAAATATTAAACTAATGCACATCAATTTTTAACCATGAAGGTAAATTTTCAAACAAGAAGATTAATTTCGAAACAGAATCATTTTCTAAGAAAAAATGTAATGTTTCAAAGAAATAGTCGCTTTTCGAACTAAAAAATAATCATTTGCAACAAAAAATGGAACACCAACATTTTTAGTTTGAAAAAAAATAATTTCAAATCAAGCAAAGAGTTTTATACTAAAACAAAGAATCTTCATCTGAAAGAGTTGAGTTTTAAACAGATAAATTAACTTTTACTGAAAAAGAGAGATTGTCAATGAAAAATTTACTCAATACTCAAATTTTAAAATAGAAAAAGTGCATGTTTAACTAAACAAATGAAAAACTGAAAGAATTTGAGTTTTAAACAGATAAATTAACTTTCACTGAACAAGATAAATTGTCGAAAAAAAATGTACAAAAAAACTAACTTCCAACAAACTAAAAACACGAACTGCCAAACAAATTACTACATTTTCACAAAAAATGTTTAAGAAAGAAATGAAATTGTAAATATTTAACTGAAGTAGTCGAATTTCAAACCAGAAAGACTGATTTTTAACTAAAAGAATGATCATTTAACTTGAACAGTTCAATTTTGTGACAAAAAATTGATTTTCAACCAAAAAATATAATTTTTCAACAAAATGATTGAAATTTGAACTATAAAAAAAAAATTTCCAAACAAAAATGGAATAGTGACATTTTTGGCTCAGAAAATAAATTATAAACTAAACATAAGAGTTTTTAACCAGATTAATGTTCGACTAAAATGAAAAATTTTTAACTGTATAACCTAATCTGTTAACCGTAAAGAAGAATTTTTGAAGAAGAATATTAATTTCCGAAGGAAAAGATAATTTTCTACAAAAAAAACCGACTTTTCAACAAAATATGTGAAGTTTTAACGAAATAATTAAATTTTCAATTTAAAAAGACAAATTATCATCAAATTGGCGAATTTTTATATAGAAAAGATCAATTTTCCACTAAAAATTGAACAGTTAAATTTTCAGTTGAATAAATTGATTTTTAACCAAACTGATGAATTTTCATGTATAATGAATAATCTTCAAATGGATAGATACATTCTAAGCAAAAAAAAAAGGCAAATTTCCCAAGAAGTATATAAATTCTCAAAGAAATACTTTAATTATCAGATCCAGAAATCAATGTTCAACTAAGTACTTGCATTTTCGCCAAAGAAATATGAATTGATTTTTAACAAAGTAGTTAAAATTTCAACCGGAGGTGAATTTTGAATCGAAATAATGCAACTTAACCATGAAAATTTGGCTCTCAATAAACAAGTTTAAATTTTGAACAAGTTGTTGATATTTGAATTAAAAAAGGATGAATTTGCAATGAAAAATTTAAACAAGTTTTCTATCCTAATTCAGAAATATTTCTGCTTCGGAATACTACTTCTACAATAGAGACTGCTTGAAGTACTTTATTTACTTAAAATTGCGAAGAGGGAAAATTGTGAAGAATTTTGAATTGGAGGAACGATTTTTTCAAAATTCTCTCTTCTAAATCCGAATTGTAATCAGTTTGAATAGTCCTCGTTCATGTAAGAATTTTCCTGTTCCAAGTGAAATAATACTTCCTCACTGAAATACACTGCCCTAAATTCCCTAAAATAAAAACTATAATTATTTTCTAAAATTCCCTGTCTCAAGTCAGATAGATGAGGAGAAGCATATAAAACGTGATAAATTCATTTTTTCGGAAAATTTAGATAATAATTCCTTCTGTATTTTTCTAAGTTTGATGTTACGGTCTTTGACCAGGCATGTCTATTTATGTTATGATGTTAATGTTTTTTGTCTACTTGGTCTCATCAATATTTAAATAATTAATTATTTAAATATTGTTCTCTTCAAAGTTGTGAAAAAATGACTCTCTAGTTCCGCTGGGATTCGGACCCAGGTCCTACAAATTTCCGGTCTGATGCTCCAACCCACTAACAATAAGCTACGGAGAGTCCAAGAATCATTTTTCACAACACCCTACAACCCAATTTCGACGAACTTGTTATACTTGTAGGATTTATTCTAACATGATTATAATTTTTAAGTCTGATGTTACGGTTTGTGACCAGGCATATCTATTTATATCCCAGCGGAGCTAGAGAGTCATTTTTTCACAACTTTGAAAGAAGAAAAAAAGAACAATATTTGAATAATTAATTATTTAAATATTGATAAGACCAAGTAGACAAAAAACATCAACATCATAACATAAACATTCCTTCTGTATGTTTGGGCTATAATCAATTTGATTATCAAATTTGAGTCACCTAGAAAAATCTCACAGAGCAACAAATTCGCAAAACGTTTTTCTTGTAATGGAAAAAAATATGAATTCTCCCTCTCATGAAGAATGTATGTATTTAAATATCTTGAGAATCAGAGTGAAGGAAAGTTACATTCTTGTTTCGGTAGAATTTTAAATAGTCTAGGTTGAGTCAAATAAATTCCCGGTTTTAGTTTAAATTCCTGGTCATTTCCCGGTCAATAAAATTCTCGGTTTCCCGGTCAAGTTGCCACCCTGCTAATATGGTAACTTACACTTGCTATAGTTCTGACTCTTTCAATATAATCTTCAGGATCGCCGCTAAGATCAGTGGTTCTCATTCCGCCATTTTCAAGGGTGCCGTTACTCTTTCTGGAGCAGTAGATCTGCCATTTCTTATTTGCCGGAAGTGCAAGTACGGCTTGTCTGTTTGCCTGGGTCAGGTCCAGTTCATCAACGAGCTCCAGAAACATCTTGTTTAATTCCTCTTCAGCTGGCATCGGTAAAGTTGGTGTCATCGCTTGAAGCGTGAGTGTTCCCGTCTGCTCCACAACACAGTAGGTGATTTCCGGTGGTTCGTCATCCTATAAAAAATGAAAAATGATAAGAATGAGATTAAGCAAGAAGCATTAAAAATTAACGATCGAACGATATCATTACGGAAGATCATAGATCTCAATCCAAAAGCAATTTCATTCGAAAATTATGACATGCCCAGTTTTTTTCCTCTTGAGCATCGGAGCTTTCACTTCTATTAAAAAGGACCGGGGCTTTAGTCCCGATTACTACTTGTCTTTTTTAATGGTATGATCATTACGCACCGCTCCATTCATCAAGGAACCTCTGAACTTGATGTCCCACTTTTTTCTGTAGGTACTTCACTTTCAAACTATAAAAATTTATAATTTCCTAAAAGATGAACGATTCCTTTGAAACATAAAAATTGTGTTTAAACTGCTTGACCTATAATGATTGGTAATTTTCCCTCATTGCTTCAAACGTCCAATAAAAAATAATTGGAGAGGCTTTTTTTTACTGATTAGTTGTATAGAGAAAACATTGTGTGTTTCGTTTAAAAACATACACCATATGGGGGCCATTTATAAATTACGTTACCAATTTGAGAGGAGGGTGGGGGCACACCAAAAACTAAGATCATAACAAGAGGAAGGAGGGGTCACGCCAAAAACTACGGCAGGTGACTGGGGGTAGGGGGCAGTAGAAGTAACGTTACCAACTTGGATAAAAGAAAATTCTTTTGAAGATTCTTCTTTTTTAGAGTTACCAGACGTCCTGATTTTCCAGAATATGTCCCATTTAAGCCTTATCTGCCCTTGGGTCTTTTTTTTCGCTTGAAAAACTCAGAAGTCCTGGTTTTAATATTATAAAAACAAGACTAGCTATATTGAAGAAAACTCCTATGGACGCTATGAGTTCACCGTACGCCTTTCGGTCTTGAGAATGCCCCTGCAAGGTCAATTGCTAAATTTGTTTTAATCGAGATTTTGTTTACAAAGATCATGAGTGTAACCGATTCCGAATCATAACAGTTTACATAACAATGTTTCAAGTGTCCTGGTTTTTCGGTCGACCCATCTGGTAACCCTATTCTTTCTGCATATCTTCGAAAGACTATTTGATTATTGGAAATTCAGCTGATTTTTTGCTTATAATTGATTTTTCAGTCGAAAATTTAACTGCCTCATGTTTGGTTTGAAATTTATTTTTTTTTTAGTTGAGGAATAAACTATTTCGTGATATTTCATCATGTATAGTGTTAATTCTTTTTTTTGCGGAAAATCAATCTTTATGGTCGAAAAATTATCTTGCTGGTTTAGAACTTAACTACTTGGTTAAATGCTGAATTTAAGTTGAGATTTTTTCTTTCTTCAAGATTCATCATTTGAGTTGAAACTCAATCTCTTTGCTTCAAAATTTTCAAAATTCGGTAAAAAATTTGAATTTTGCATCAGTTCTGGTAGAAAATTGATATTCTGATAAAAAAAACTTATGTTCTTCGTTTGAGATTTAACAATGAGGTTAAAACTTTATCTCTTTGTTTGGAAATTTAACTATTTTGGACAAAATTCGTTTTTTTTTCCGTTGGAGTCAAATGTTTCTGAATTAAAATACAAATATTTTATGGTTAAAATAACAACTAAATACAACATTTTTTGTTGTGAATTCGATTTTTGATTGAAAATTACTCACGTTTTTGGTTTATAATTTTTAATTTGGTAGCAAATTCATGTAATTTTTTGAGAGTACATATTTTTGGTGGAGAATTAATCTTTTACGCCGAAAAATAATCGAATCAATATAAAAATTCTACTATTTTGTTGAATTATGAACCCTTTCCTTGAAAATTTCTTTTTTTTATTGGAGAACATAATATTCATACTGACTATTCTGTTCAAAATTCGTTCTTTTATAGTTGAATTTCACTGTTTTTTATTTCAAATCTAAAAATTCTTTGGTAAGAATACCAACCATTATATTTTTCATAAAGAATTCATCTGTTTGGCTAGGAAATTCGAAAAAATTCAGTAGAAAATAAGATTTTTCTCGTGAAATAGTTAACTACATGTTCGTAAATTTCACTCTCAATTTAAAAATTAACATATTTCGTAGTAAATTATTTCTTTCTGTTAAGATGCGAAAATTTTTATGAAAATTTCTCTTTTGGAACATTAATCTTCTTGGTAAGGGAAATTCACTTTTTTCAAAAATTAATCTTTTTCAGTTAAAAGTTATCTTCCTTGTTCAATATATACATTCATACATTGAAAATTATAATTATGAATTACACATTCCGTTGAAGATTTATCTATTTTTTAAAAATCATTTTTTTCCGTACAATCTAACTTGTTTACGATTCTTTTGTTTTTTCAAGAAGATAATTTTTTTCGGATTATCTAAGTATACTACGTATTATTAAAGTTTGTTTTTTGGTTGGAGATTCTTATTCGCAGGTCCAGAATTCAGCTATTCAGTTCAGCTATGCATAAAAAATTACTATTTCATAGGAATTTCAATTATTTTTTGTTAAAAATAAACTTTTTTTTTTTTAATTATATATTCCGTCTAAAATTCAACTGCTTCATTGATAATCCGTCTCTTTGGTTGAAAACTATATCTTCAAAGGTGGAGAAGTGATCTTTTTCTATTCAAAATACATTTTTTTTCTAAACAATTTGTCTTTTTAGCCTTAGAATTTAGGTATTTCACTGAAAAGTCGTATATTTTGTTGTAAATACGTTAATAGAACAGAAATGTTTTGGACAGAAAACTTACTCTCTTAGTTGCAAATTCAACTATTCTGTTTGATGTTTAATGTTTTTTCAGAGATTATGCTACTCTGTGAAAAACAACTTTTTTGTGGAAAATGCAACTGTTTTGTAAAAAATTTGTCGTTTTGAAGCTAAAATTGATCTTTCTCGGTAGAAAAGTAATCTGTCTTGGTTGAAAATGAGATTTTTGTGAATAATTCTTTTTTTTTGGCTAGGGAATTCCACTATTTGGCCAAAAATTCGACTATTTTTTGTTTGGAATTTCAGTATGCTGTCAAAAATGCAACTATTTTGTTGGGAGATTGATTTTTTCGTTGAAAATCATGCTCTTTTTCGAAATTACCTTTATTTTGTGGAAAATTCTTCTTTATGGCTCGACAATCCAACTATTTTGTTGGAAACTCGTCTTCCATGATTCAAAATTTATTTTCTTGTTGAAAATTCATCTCATTAGTTGAGGATTAAACCATTTTGTTAGGAAATCGTCTCTTTTAGTTGAATTAAACTGGTTAAAAATTTGTTCCATTTTTTGATCGAGAGTAATTTCAAAACTGATACTATAATTCTTATGTTTCTGAATGAAAACATATAGTTCGAGTTGAAAATTTAACTATTTGGTTACAAAATCTTTATAGGTAGGAAATTCAGCGATTTGGTTTAAAATGCAACCATTCTGTTCGAAGTAACAATATAATCATATTGTTGGAAATTAGACAATTGTGTGGAAGATTTTATAGTAGAAACATAACTGTTTTGTAGGAAGTTCATCCTCTTGAATTGGAAATTCATCTTTCAAAAATTTTTCCTTTTAGCTAGAAAATTCAGCTATTCGGTTTCAACTCCTTTTTTTGTGTGTGAAACTTTGGTATCTTTTAAAACAATGCGAAAGTTCTGTTTGGAGTTTTATAACTTTGTTGAAAATAAGGCTTCTTTTTGAAAATCACCTTTTCGGTGGAAAATTCAACTATTCTGCAAAAAGTTGTCCTTTTGAATTGAAAATTCATCTTTTATGGTAGGCAAGTAATCTTCTTGGTTTAAGGTGAAATTTTTGTGATAAAATGTTCTTTTTGGCCTGAAAACTCAACTTTTTCCATTTCTAATGTCATTATTTTATTGAAAATCTAATGATTTTGGTTAATCATCTTTTTTCGGTCAAAATTTAAACTATTCTCTGTGTCAAAAATAAGAGCAAGCTCTCTTGCTTGGTGAGATAGTGGTCTTGTTGCTTAAAAAATTTAGTTATTTGGTTAATAGTTGAACCATTTTGATGGAAATTCTTCCCTTTGGGATGAAAATGAGAGAAAAACGCAAAATCTATATGAAATACAAGGTAGGTAATTAGCCTACTTTATTTCCTGGGGAGGGGGGGGGGGGGGGGGATAAAAAAGAGAAATATTGGATTCGAAATTTTTCTATTAGAACGAATATGGTATTTCTTATAATACTATTCTTTGCGAAAACAACTTCTTGCCTCAAGCGAATCATTTTCTGAGACTCGTTAAGAAATCAATCCAACGGTATAACTGATTGAGGAGACAAAGTATGACCCAATGCCTAACCTCAGTACAACCACGAACGTGAGCGAAGAAATGTTGACCATTTTTTATCAGTTGAAGAAAAAAAAAAATACTCAGCTTATGTCTCAAAGCCTGGACATAATTATGTACTCTTTTTCATATTTGAATGTCGTAAAAATTAGTTTAGGACACCCCCCTCTCCCCTCCTGAACTTTTATGTATTTTTTTCTAATATTTTTTTTATCGTCGCTATCGATGAATTAGAAATGTGATGAATTCTTCAAGTAGGTACTAAATAAAGAAAAAAGTAAATGTAAAGAATATGAAATGCAAAACAAAATAAGTAGAAACGACGTACTAAATTTATTTAAATAGAATCGCCAGACAGAATTTGTTTGATCTAGCCACTGGATCCATTTGACTTGAATTTGATTAACCATACATCAGAATAATTCCGATTTTGGTTTTAAGTCCCGATGCTAATATGTATGCCAGCTGATTCACTTAGTTTTCATTTCCTTGCCTGTATCTCAAAATTAATTTTACTCGTATGTGTAGAATGTTGCATTTGAAATGATATTTTTTCACGGAACAAACATCAAATAAAAATAGGATTTAGTAAAAAAAATCGATTGTGAAATCGTTACTTTCAATGTTGAGAATTTTTAGGTTATATTTTACACGTATATACTTGTGGAGAAAGTGAAGTTATTGTTATTTTTACGAATCTTTTTGATTGTTAATTTTCAAGAAGGTCAAAATGCCTTCATGTTGAAAAATATACCCTCACTTGATTAGTATTATCAAATGATGGCAAAATAGAACTTACTCCGATCAACAATTTTCTTATTGATGTAGATTTATTCTGAAGGGCCAAATTTGAGTAGGAGTGAATAATTTTCCAGCAATTTTTGCCAAAGCTTCCTCCAACGGAAAATCAACTGACAATTTTTCCCAAATAATATTTTACTCTTACTGCGCCTTAGCTGCCGACTTTGTTGATTTTAATTTTTTATAAGCGTCAAACAATCCCTGTGAATATAACCTAAATTAGGTTCCATTGTTTATGAATTCAACTTCTATTAATAACGCATAATACATCAACGATATCGGAAACGAATTCCTTCATATTACCCGGCCGGCCGGTACTTCTGAATTTGTTGTGACAGACGTGTCAGTAGAAGATTTGGTAGAACTAACCTTACCTTTAGCATCATATCATAAAACCACGGTAGCGCGCCCAATTCAAACGCTATAATTTGAAATGTAGAAAAGTATGACAAATACAATGTTTATTTGTTTAAAATATTACGTAACAGTGTCTATTCACCTCCCCCCCCCACGTAAAAGATAATAACATTTTCTTGAAGCCCCCCCCCCCCCCCCCCCCCCCCCCCCCTTCTCGTCCTTCTTTTTTGCCTCCCGGGGAGCGGATCCCTTTATTCCCTTTCCCTCTCTACTTGTTTTTACTATCTCTATATAATT
>WSXT02187072.1:7559-20346 GCA_011762715.2 Neuroterus valhalla | reverse complement strand
TTTTGAAACTCAAAAGCAAAATGTCGACTACTTTAATTTGATGATTGTGAACTCTCTTTTGTTAAAGCTTCTCCGGCTCCAACGAATACATTCCCATAGCGTGACTTGTGCTGCGCGTTCGATCAATGGCCTAACAGATTTGTAGATCTTTTTGCGGCACCAATGTCGAGGGATCAAAAAGGCAGGTCAAACCAAAGAAGGGGAACATTTTGAAAATTTTTTTGGACTTTTTCCTTCAAGACTAAAAATTTGTAAGTACGTTTTCTTATAGTAGCTAAAAAATGGAACACTTCATCCTCAACATTTTTTTCGATAAAAACAAAATTGATAGAGTTCTGGAATGTTCAAAAATCAAAAATATAAAAGAAAATAAGAATTTTTAGCAATATAACGAAAGATTGAAAAGAAAATCAGAGGAAAAAAATGTTTCTTCTTGGGAGCCTTACAAGATCGTGAATACAACTTTTTGAATTTTTTCAAAAAATCGAAAATTAAAATTTTGGGTGCACAAAAAATGATGAAGAATAGAAAGGTTTATTTTTTGGTCAAACTATGTAAGGAACGTCAAAATATAAATGAACCAAAATTACGCACCAAAAAAAGGTCTACAAATTCGGTGAAACTAACTTTTTGATAGGACAAGTAGTTTTTCCATGATTTATAAAAAACCATATAAAAATGAAAAATTTAACCTTTGGAAAATTGACACAAGCTCGGGAAAAATCAAATAGACATAATTTTTTCACGAGGAAGATATCTGTAAATGTGTTATCAACTTCTTTTAAGGAATATGTTGTTTTCGTTTCAATCCAGAAAAGTAACTATGGAAATGAAATGATAAAATTTCTGAAAAAATGACTAAGGTTAACACAGAGGATTGATAAGGAAAAGTTGTTCACCCGAAAAATATCTGTGAATATGTTATAATTTTCCCTATTGGATGCGTGGTTTTTGTTTCAATCGTAAAAAATAAAATAAAAAATAAAAAAATTTAATTCCTAGAAAAGCTACACAACATTTGAAAAAAATTAGTCAACAAAACTTTTCTGCCGTTTTGGACAAAGTTTGATCAAGTGCGCAGTACAAGATACGCGATGAGAATGTATTCGTTGAAGCCAAAGAAACTTTGACAAAAGAGAATTCACACTCATCAAATTGAAGTAGTCGACATTTCCCTTTTGAGTTTCACAAGCTTTTTTACAACTGTAGGGAGGCCAGCGGGCAGATTTTTATTCATTATTTTCTGTGCGATCAAAATTCGAATATTCCATTTCTCAAGAATAGTTAAAAAGTTGTGTTAACGACCTTGTATGGCTCCCACGGAGAAATCTTTTTTTTCTTCTGAATTTTTTTCTATCATGCGTCATTTGACTAAAAATGCTCATTTTCGTCTATATATCCGAATTTTGAAAGTGCCACAACCCTCATAATTTTGCTTTTATCTAAAAACATCATGATGATAAATTGTTTCACTTTTTACCTACTACAAGAAATTGTACATAAAATTTTTGAGTGTTGGAAGAAAATATCCAGGAAAATGTTCAAAATTCTCCCCCACTTTTATTTTTGATCTAAAATAGCTGGTTAACGAACTAGATTCGTAATTTTGGTCTCTCAGAATGTCTGTTAACAGGCAATCTAATCCGATCAGTATTTCAAAAGTTACGGAGTATACAGACGACGACAACGGCGGTTACAACGACGACAACGACAACAGACAGACATACACCAAATAACGTGAAAACTACTTTTTTGGAATCTTGTGGTCTCAAAACGTAGAGATTTCATAAATTTTGCGAAAGTCGATTCACGCATCAAACCAATACCTTCTTATTATGATGAGAATTTAATATCTATTAGTTATTTTGTATCAAATTTTAAGATAGTGAAAATAGAAATATAAGCACCTCAAATGGGACTCAAACTCCTGAGCAGCATCTTATCAAACTCGCAATTTTTCTTTCGACCAACTTACCAGAATGTTTACACAAAAATGGCGAAAATCCTCATCACTTCCAGTATCTTCACATTTCAATCAGATACTGTTGAAACGCGTTAGAAAACACAAATTAAAACAAAAAAACATCTTTGAATTGAGAGCAACAAGGAAGAGCCCTCTCTAGGGCCTAGGTAGAATATTTGGGATTTCAAAGTTCAGTTAGGAAAAATGTTATCAAGTTAGCTATATCTTCGCAGTTTTTGTAACTTGTAATGAAAAAAAATTAAAATTTCCAGTTTCAGAAAACTATTTCATCTACTACATGTCTGTCGAGGGCCAACATGACGAAGAGAGCTAGACAGGGCTTTGCCAATACAGGATATTATCCTTCCCAAACTTCAAAGGACACTTCAAAAGAAATGGTTACAAATAATGGATTTGAAGATTTGCAATGAAGAATAAATAGTCAAAGATACATTGATATCCTTTCATTCAGCTGTATATATTTTTCTCTTTTTTCGTCTGTATAATTTCGTCGGGCTCAGTATGTTAATCGATTAAATTGGTACAAGTTCGGTTCGGATTGATTATACGGAGAGAATAGTTGTTAGTAATTACAACAATGCATAAGGCGCACTTTATGCCGTACTTTATGTTGTACTTGAAATTATTGTACAAGGTGCGATGCGCAATCATCTTTACATGTGTACGCGAAGATACGTTACTCTATTAATACTAGACTTGTTTAATTTACATGATATTACAGCGAGAAAAATAGGTAATAATCTCAAAAATCAAATAGACTCAAATTCTAATTTATTAAAATTACAGGTCCTTACAATTAGAATATTTAATATACATACACTAAAACTTTCGTAATTTTACATCTCTAGTTATTCATCCCAAACTCAAAATCATATATAAAAATGTATGAAAATCTCGATCGAAGTTTCATTATCTACTTTTCTCTTGCGGGGATTGTTACAATTAACGAATCCAATGTTGATTCACAATTTTCATAGGACGAAAGGTAATAAAAGAATGTGAGATTGAAAAAAAGGAATTTCAAAAATAATGGTGACGTGTCCCACTCATTCTAATACACATTTTCATTATCACTCATCTGACTCACTCTTATAAAACAAGTATCTCTGAGGTAACAAGTTTTTTACTTTGTGTATCTTTTTCTGTAAATAATTGCCACATTCTCATCCATCGATGTAGTCCCGATAAGAGTTTTCTCACTGATAGAATATAAAATATGAGGTGGATTTGAGAAATTAATAGAGATACGTATGGAATATTCTATCAGTGGATCTTTATTAAATGTTTCTGGTAATTCTGTAACAGCACCATAGTCGGTATTTTCATAAAATATCTAGCACTTTCTACGATGGTGCGAATAAAATTGGCTATGGTTTGATTTAATTATCCTTAGGCAGTACGTACAATATATGTATAACCCTCGTTAACACTCATAATCAACAATCCAAAACTTTTCTTTTCAATAATATTATTACTTCCTCTATCATATATTACATCATCTACACATAAATATATCTCGATTCCATTGAACATCGCGAAATCGTTTACGATAGGGTCTGACAGTCTCTCATGGAATCGATCGATCGACAATTACTCAGTTGCGGTTCTTCTTGTGGGATACGATTATTTATTTGATAATCGACTTGGGAAGCGAAGAAAGACATGACAATATAGGAGGGTAGAATAAATTATAAAACTTGAATGTAGTTTTAAAGGCGATTGAGAATAAATTTTTTTTCAAATCAAACGTAAGTTGTTTTCGTTACCTTACTGACAATTTTACTGGGGGGGAGTGGAATAGGGTGGTCAAAAATTTTTTTCTTCTCGAATTTTTATGCAAAACGCGCGGAAATTTGTTTGAATCCACAAAAAAATAAATTAAACTTTTGTTGTTGTTGAAAAAAAATATATTTAGAGGTGGCGTAAGCTCCATGGAGTTTAACACGTATTCCCCATAAGAAAAAAGACTTTTTTGTAAATTTTATTCAGAAATACCAATATTAGGTGAATCGAGTTCGAAATTCACCATTTCTCTTACAATTATTCACAAAATGCGAATAAAATATTACTTTTGAAATATCACCCCCATAAGTCTGTTTTATAGGGTCCCAGAAACAATTTATCATTGTTTTTAGCAACTTTCTCTTAGAAAAGGGTTAGAAAGTCAAGGTCTTTTCGAATTTTTTAACTTATTTTCAACGTTTCAGGTAAAGCGAGGTAATAACCAATGAGAGTTGACAAAAATAATTGTTTGAACAATTTGTTATCAATTATAACTATCTTCTCCAAGAATAATGCTACAAAGTTGCGGGTTTCTCTGGAATTTTCAAATTTTTGTCCACTTTTCACTTAAATTAGGTAATTATTCAATTTAATTTGGCGGAAAGAAATGTTAAAGCAATTTGTTATCATTGCTAATAATATTTTCTTTGCCTAATGATAGAAGCTGGCGGTTTTTTCTGAAATTTTTAATTTTTTTCCCACTTTTCACTTAGAGTGAGTTGATTATTAATTTAATTTAACAGGAATAATTGTTGGAACAAATCATTATCATTTATGGTTTTCTCCTCTTAGTTTAGTGCTAAAAGGTTACGTTGTTTCTGGACTCTTAAACATTTTGTCCACTTTTCACTTGGTGAGGTAATAATTAATGCGAGATAACAAACATGCTTTTTAAAAAATCTATTATTGTTTATAACCATTTTATATACGATAAGTGCTAAAAACTTTTTGTATTTTCTGAAATGTTTAACTTTGCACTGAATAGACTTTGAATGAAATTCAATTAGATTGAATTAGATTGAATAAGATTGAATTAGCTTGAATTGATTTAATTGCTGGTTTCATTAGATTGTTTTTTTTCTTTTTTTCGAATATCAACCATCATATTTTCGATTGAAAATGTATATTTGTAGGTCAAAAATTCAACTTTTTGGTTTAAAGTTGAACTACTTTCAAAATAATCCAAGTTTCGCGTTGAAGACCCATAATTATCGTAGAAAACAATTATTTCTGTTAAATTAAATTAAATATTAACTCACTTCAAGTGAAAAGTGGGCAAAAAGTTAAAAATTTCAGGAAAAAACTGCAACTATATAGCATTAATCTAAAAGATAAAAGCTATAATACATTTTCAATTTGCTTACACAATCATTCTTGCTAAATTAAATTATATAATTACTTACTTTAAGTGAATAGTGGACAAGAAGTTTTAAATTTCATAAAAAACCGCAACTTTGTAGCATTATTCTGAGAAAATATTGTTATAATTGATACCAAATTGTTGAAACAATTATTTTTGTAAACTTTAATTGATTATTACCTCGCTTTTACTGAAATGTTGGAAATAAGTTGAAAAATTCAGAGAAAAGCTTGACTTTCTAATCCTTTTCTAAGAGAAAGTTGCAAAGAAAAAAAAAAATTTTTTAAGCAATTTGAATAGACATCTAATTATCAGTATAAAGTAATATTTCATGTATTTGAAACAATCTGCGTTAAAGAAACCGCAAAAGAATCACAAGTAGCGCCAAAAACTGGGAAAACCCATTTTTTCACCTTAGGGGGTTTTATGGGACCCCATAAAACAGAATTATGGGGGTGATATTTGAAAAGTAATATTTTATTCACATTCTGTGACTAACTAGGAAGAGAAATGGTGAATTTCGTGAACCTAATATTGACCATTCTGAATAAACTTCACAAAAACGTCTTTTTTCTTATGGGAAATACGTGTTAAACTTCTTGGGGCTTGCGCCACCCCTAAATATTATTTGTCTTTAAAAAAAAAATAACTTTATTTTTTTGTTGATTCGAAAAAACTTGGGGGCGTTTTGCATATAAATGTGAAAAAAAATTCGAATTCATTTTTAGACCACCCTAGTGTAGAATCAGATCGCAAAATCTGCAGAATGTATCAGGAATGTTACGCAGCCCTAAAATTGACTTTTTAAATCATAACTGTTATATAACAGGAGAAATAGTCCCAACTTTACTATAATTTTTCGTTAAAATAAAGAAGTTTGGTTTATATTGTCCAAAACCTGCTTGGAAATGTCTTTTCCAACAAAAGTGTGATAGTTTAAAAAAAAAGGTTCAGAAATTGAAGATTACAGTCCTTGTTTCTTCATAAACTTGTTCATGGAATAAACATTATTTTTTATTAAAATATAGACTGGACATATTCATAAGATTTCCATGTAAAAAAGGAAAGATAGAAACATTTTTAAACAGTTAACAGAGAAATTAATGTCAAAGTGACTTCGAAGTTTGAAGTATTAGAAGTATAGTTCTCATTCAGTCTTAGCAAATAACTTTCATGCTTCTGATTCCAAATAAAATTTGGATTCCAATGTTACAGATTAACATTTCAAGTCTGAATGCTGTGAAAAATTATGATTCGGAATAATTCTAAATGATTTTATTTTCATATTATTGAATTTGAAAAAATGTCTCACCTCCTTATGTATGTTTGGAAATTTGATTTTACAGGAATTTGAACTTTTGAATCTTCTCTGGATAATTGTGATAAAAAAAAGCCTAAGATTCAACGCCTAAAATTGAAGATTTTTTAGTGCAAAATCTATTTAAGTTAAGAAATATTTCATTTTTTATTATTTTATTCGTGTACCTTTTATTTGTAAAGACTGCAATTTAGGAATATGTTGAAATCTCCACCTTTCAATTAGAAAATTTTGAAAATCTTATGATACATTTTTGTTTTGAATTATATTTTTCTGAATTTTCATTTTACATTTGTAAATTTAAATGCTTCGAGTTACGACTGAACAATTTCTGTTGACAAATTTATCAGGAATTGAATTTTCCGAATTCAAAACTTTTAGTGATCAAAATAACAATGCGAAGTTGCTTGATACTTATTGCCCCAAATGGAAATTTTTGAATCAAGAACCTTGCGTTTGGAACTGCTATAATGATTGTATACTTTTAACTCCTGAAGTTGGTGACATATTAGTGACTCCTTGAACAAGTCGTATAATTAGAAATTTTCAATTCCAAAATTCCTGAATCAGACTGTTTCGAATAAAAATTAATAAATTGAGGAGGTGTCTTTGAATACTTTGTACTCAAAAACTTTACAGGTACCATTTTTGTATTCTCACATATAGAAGATTAAAGTTCATGTTCAGTTTGATCTTATAAGCGGTTTGTATGTAAAATTAATCCCTGCAATTTTCAATCAAGCAACATTTACCAAGATTTCATCGATCGTTGAAAACATTAAATTTCATATAATTGATTATATTCGAATTGATAAGCCAGCTGAAATATTTCAAGAGTTAATAAAAGTAACAAAAAACCAATCTTCTTCTTTTACACTGCTACTCAAAGTCTTTCGTTGTTGATATAGCTCTGATCTTTTATTTTATGATTTCACAAATAAACATTTCCACTCAAGCTTCCGAAAGAAATGGAAAATAATTCAAGATTTTTGGTGATTGAAGATTTTGTGAATCCGGCTGGGACTTCTTCCTGGGAGACCTTCTTCCAGCATGCACTTAGAGTTTTTTCACATTTTGAGTGTCAATAAACAATACAAGCGTTAAGTATAGGTGTAAACAAAAAATTAACGGTCATTGCAATTTTTTGGAGATTACTTATTAACAATTTTTTGACAAGGACTGTCAGTTTAACTCACGTTAAACAGCATGTCTAAAACCACGTCGGCAAATGATTGTGGGCCTTCAAGAATGTACAAGTTCGCAGCGCGTGGGCTAAAGTAGGTACAATGCACGCAAAAAACAAATAAATATTGATGTGAAGACAATATTCTATTCATACAAACAAATGCTTGACTGCTATGAAAGCATTACCTCTTTGTTTCAGAAAAATATATTCCTGAATCAATTACTATTCTTTCGAATTAAATAAATACCTCATTCATGTAGTGAACCTAAATACTTGATTCAAGGAAAATTATTTGATTCGAATGCATCCTGGTCAATGCAAAGAATCGAACTAATTGAATCTAGAAAATATTTCTGTGAAGGACAAATCAGATTTTAGGAAATATAGGAATTATATATGATTCTTCAATCGTATTTTCTGAAAATTATGAGAAAAAACCTGGAAACAGTAATCGCAGAAATGGTGCGTCTGCGCGCTCCGCACTGAGTCGGTCACCTGCTCTGATGCGTGCACGCCTGAATGCTTGTTTTGGGCAGCGAAGCGGCGCTAGTGTTGTCTTAATGCGCACCAAAATCTTACGGCGGATAGTCCACCGATTTCTCGGGCCGTTTTCAAACAATCGCACAGTGGTGCCTGTATATGGAAGATAGGGACATGGTGAGGAAAAAAAAGTTACTAGATCGATCTCTCCTTTACCATCTTTTGATAAATAGAGATATGAAGGTACGAAATTCGAAGTTCCCGTTTCGTTTACATGCACGTGCAGCAATAGCGATTTGATAAGGGAACACAAAGTTAGGCTATGCGTTTCATTTATATTTGAGGATTAACCGTAGGCGGCCTTTGAAGCAGCATATACCCAAGCTTACTGCATCTCTGGTTATTCAAAAAAATGGATTCGACTCAGGAAAGTAAGTACTTTGCACATACCGTTATGAAAATTCTCGATTAAGTTTTCATTTCTCAATAAATCAATAGGAAAATCATGAAAACTGCATAAGTTTCCTTTAAAAAATAAAAGTACATTTAGAGTTAAGTTATAGTATTCCACAACATTCCATCAATATTTTTATTAAAAGTGGTAAATAATATTCATAAGTACCTAAAAAACTTTAAAACGTGTGCCGATATTTGCCTAAACCTAATTTATTTACTAAAATCTCGTTAAATTATGAATTACAAGTAATCATAAAAAGTCACAAAAAAATAATTAATGAGTGAATATCGAGTGCTCAAAAATTATTCTGCTTTTTTTTGCAAAACACAAAAATTACGCAATGAAAATTCCGCGTGAGAAAAAATAAGTTTAATTACCTGTTACAATTATTTTTTTCGAAGATGAGTTTTTGAAGAAAAAATGATTTTGCAAAAATTTTAACTGACAAGACAAGAAGCGATCATAAATAAATTTCATCGATACTCAATTTATATTAAACAAATTTTCTGTAAAAAATTGCGAAAGAATTTGTTCATTTCAAACTTTTGCACTTTATAGCAACCATTGGAAAATTTGTCGAATTTCAAAATTTGCTCATTTATCTGTTGCAATTTGCTTGCTTATGCAATTTCCAAAGAAAATTTTCTTTTTTTGCAAAAATATTTTGAAAAAAGGTGAATTGCAAAAATTTTGCACTTATAATCAATCCTTGATCATTTTAACATCATATTCTTGTTCAGCGACCCAAAAAACCTTATGAGTACCAATTTCGTCTCCATTTTTGCAAATTTTCTTGCCATGTCCCATTTTTCCATTGACAGGTACCACTGTGCATCGCCTCGCTCGGACTTGGGCGGATTATCCGCCGAACCCTCGAGCGCGGGAATGAACGAGCTGACTTGCAGCGCCACACGCCGAGAAAACGGGCATTCAGGCGTCTACGATCAGATCAAAGGACTGACTCGGTGTGGAGCGCGCTGACGCACCATTTCCCTTTCCGTGCGGGATTGATGATTCGTGGGTAGTTTTTTGTTCGGTTATTACCGGCGTTGGGCCGGAGTCAGATTGTGTGGGTGCAGTGTTCCTACTTACGTCCACGCACCGCACACTTGTACTTGCTCTGATGGATTGTTACTCTCTATTTCTCTCTGAACCTACTATTAATTAATTTCGTTTGAAAAGACTTAGTTCGTGTTTTGCAGGATGCAATTATTATTTTTCGTAGTCATCCCTCATGCAAATCCTCTATCGTCTTGCAAATTGATTTTTCTGAAAACTTTTATTTTGTTCAATATCAAACCTTGATTTTATTCATGAGAGGGTAAATAAAACTGATCATTAATAGAAGAACAGAGTTTAACTGGAATTCGAAGCTTCGTGTTAACAGTTTGATCACGTAGGTGTGAAACTTTCTCGAAGGGAAAACAAAACGATACACTTTGATCATCAGCTGAAACTTTGTTATAACTTTGTTTCAACAATTGCTAAATCAGCTGCTAGCCTAAATCATTCGAAGCAAAATTTCAACTGCGCTTGAGCCCAATCCTTTTTTCTAACTTTAGTATTATCTGTATATTATTAGTATTTTTCATCTTCAGGAGCACAGAAAAAAGATTTCGAAGACAAAAATTCAAACGGAAAATTGATTGAATAAATTTTCCTAAGTTTAAATCACTTATCTTCATGCAATTTTCCGGGAAAAATGATAAAATCATTATTACTCGGGTGAGGGAAAATATGAATCGTCAGGAAGTGTCAATATCAATATCATACAAATTTGATTTCAATTTTTAAACGAGGTACTATTGAATATGCAAAACAACGCTTTAGTCATGCCAACAGCAACAGGTGTTCACTAATCCACATTATGGAGACAGAGGACCCGAAAGGGCATAACGATAATGAAGTGATTACCTACTGGCGCAACAGAACAAATGGTGTTTCCTGTATGAACAAAGTTATTCTAAGATCCCATATTTTAGTATAATAAAATAAATATAAAATAAAATAATAAAATCAAACTAAATATGAAAAAAAATTGGAATTTAGTGATAATTAAGTGATTATCAAGTAAAGGAGAAATAGAAATTCCTCTGCGCCGAAAAAGAAGAGAATCGATTCAGAATCTTCAAAAAGCATTCATATTATTGAATATGAAGAAAGGATCTCCTTTCAAGGAATTCCAAAGTTTCTCTTCGCCTTTAAACCTATTTCCTCCTTGAAGTACTCAAATTTTTGGCACACGATACAGGTAAGATGAGGAATACATGATTTATAATTTAACTCTCTTTATTCATAATAGACATATTATTTTATAACAAATTCTTGGATACAACATAAGAGAATTATATGTCATAGTGGAAAAAGTCATACAAACATTCTCAATATTCGACCGCAAATCAGATATGTTTGACAGCAAATTGTTTCGAACAATGTGTATTTTAAAAATTTTTTATTGTTCTGGGAATGAAATTATAATTTTTTTCTCAATTTTTATGCTTGATATGAGATGTTTCGGGATATGCATGAACTTATGAATAACTATGTACGCAGGCAGATCTATATTTTCAACCATGTTCATTTTAGACAAGATGCGGGAGCCCCGCTTTTTCATTTCACACACGGATGCATTTTGAGTTTTTAGTGATATGTACATAAAGCAGCGTGCAAAGAGTATAAATTTCTTTTCCAAGGCTTTCTCTTTTTTTATAATTGGGTCTTTATTCTTTGCGTTCAATATCGTCTAGTTTCGACATCTCAAGGTTGAAATGTAGAATTTTTGGAGCAACATTATAGTGTTTTTCACTAAGTTTTGAAATTGTATGATTGCAACTTGGAAACTCAAACATTCTTATATTATTTATTGACAAATTATTTATCGTTGATAATTTTTTGCTCCAAAGTTTCTAAGCATACCCGCATTCAATTTTAATTGTAAAAATTGTCTTGATATTAAATAACCCGTCATTGCAAACTGTTTTGTTTTATTGAGACGTTACCCGGATAACACGCAAACGTTTTTGAAACGTTCTCTGGCAGACCAAAAACGTTTGGAATTTGTGGTAAGAAAAACGTTTTGAAAACGTTGGAAACTTCCGCTGATTTTCGAGTCTCAAGTGAACAAGCGTTTTCAAAACGTTTGACCAATAAAATTTTGGCGACTACAAATTCAACACGTATTTCAAACGTTTACAAAACGTTAGGAAAACCTTCAAAAGAAATTTGGTGAACGTTCGAAATAAGTTTGAGAAACGTTTGAGAAGTATAATTTCGACCGATCGAAATCATGGCCGTATCCCAAACGTTTTGTAAAGGTTCGGAAAACGTTTGATCAAAAAATTTATCCGATAGATGACGCGATTTTTCTCGCAAGTGGCAGGAAACTATGGTCATTACTAGATATACGACTTTTAAAGATATGTTTATAAGAATAGACACTCGAAAGTTATCATTAGAAATTAGGGTATGGTCTAAATACCATTGAAAGTATATGGGCTACTAAAAAAACAAATTATTTTCCAATCAAAAGTTCTTCAAACCTTCTTGAAACGTTTCTTAAACGCTTCGCAAACGTTTAACAAACGCGTTTCAAACGTAAGATACACGTTCTGTAAATGTTTGATAAATGCCTTGCAAATGTTTTAGAGATGTTTGGAAATCCAATCTGCTCAATTTTGCTTGTTCTTATGTTTACCGAACGTTTTCAAAACGTTTATGAAAAGTTTGCTCGGCCAAAGTATCAAAAATGTGCAGGAGTAGCCGATGTTTTCCAAACATTTTGGAAATGCTTTTTGGCAAACAAAAACGTTTGGAATTTCTGGTAAGGAAAACGTTTTGAAAACATTGGATACTCTCGCTGATTTTTTACACTCAAGTGAACACAACTTTTCAAAAACGTTCTACATACATTTTAAAAACGTTTCCGAAACGTTTGACCAATAAGGCTTTGGGTGACTGCAAAATCAACACGTTTTTCAAAACGTTTTCAAAACAATGGAAAACGTTCAAAAGAAATTTGGTGAATGTCCAAAAGAACTTTGAGAAACGTTTGAGGAGTAAAATTTCGAACGATCTTACTCTAAACGGCCGTATTGCAAACGTTTGATAAAAAAAATTTATCCGGTAGATGGCGTGATCTTTCTCGCAAGTGGCCGAAAACTATGTTGATTACTACATGTATGACTTTCAAATATATGCTTATAAAAGAAGACATGGAAAAG
>WSXT02187061.1:14717-36323 GCA_011762715.2 Neuroterus valhalla | reverse complement strand
GTATGCATTACACTGTAAACTAAATTAAGCCCGTATGAAGCCGAGCGCGAAGCGCGAGATCCGAATGACGCGCGCCCCAGGCGCGCTCAAACTTGCGAGCGAAGTGAGCCGCGCGCTATAAGAATGTGCCCACGCAGCGGGCAGATTTTCTTGGTGTTTTTCTGAAAAAAAATCTCTGCTCAAAGTGAGCTGTGTACGTAAGCGCGTTGTTTTGATGCAACGACTACATCAGGTGTTTTGCTTTGTCGTGTTGTTCACAGTAATTCTCACCTTTGGAACGTTTGACAATTACTTAATGGAATGCTCAACTTACTTTTTGACCTGCGGAAAATAATTTGGAAATGAGGTAAACGAAGTGAATTAGTTGCTCATTCCGAAAATATATATCCAGGATTATTCAAACGTTAAATAATGAGATGATTAAACACCATCCCGTCTAGATTAAGAATTAAAGTCTTAGGGGCATTAGTGGAGCGAATTTTACTGCAGAGAGGATTTGTGCGGATTCACGAATTGTAGAACAATTCAAGTTTCACGGATATTCAGGAGAATTGTTTTACAGAATGGAAAAAGGAGCATAAAAATGAAAGGATTTTTAGAGAAATCAAGAGAGAATTTCCCACAGGAGTTCTATTCGTTACCACTATTCTCAATCCGAATTCCGAGATGAGTAGAATCAACTGTGCGAGTTCGGTTCAACGTGTTCTCTTACAGTTCGGGAACTAATCATAAACTTTGCATAAACAGCCAAGCTGCGACGTAAATCAGTACTAAAATATGTCTGATAATACGGAGGATTCTATTCAATCAAAAATATTATATTTGACGGATTCTACAAAACATGATGAAAACATTTCATACGCATCACATCAACATTTCTCGTTCTAATTTTAACATTCCTCTGATACAAAGAAAAGATTTGATTTTCTTGTTTACGAAAGAGGTTAATTGATGTAATTGCCTTATGTCACGCTCGAGATAGGGCTTCAAAATTAGAGTAATGTAAAAGTTCCTCTGAAGTCCTGAGCATCCGAAATAACCTAATTTTCACCCTGCAAACACCCTCTGAATAAATTGCTTTTGGGAAGCACTGACCTCTGAGCAATTAGGAAAAATATCTCAACATAGAAATGCTCAGAAAATATCGTAAAAAAAAGGTAAGTTTGAATAACTACGAATCTTTCTGCACATACAACCAAAAGCTAGTTTTCTTTCGAAAAGTGAATTGAAGGTCTCGAATAGCCGACATCTATAATTAAAACCACGTTCATGATTTTCGATCAACTTATTATCTCTACTCAGACTTTTTTTTCTATAAAAAAACTTTGGAGGATTCAGTTCCATAGCAGAAAATGAATAAATTTTTAACTGCATACTTTTTCAAGTCTCCGTCCTACGCATTCAAATTCAGATTCAATTGTCTCATTTCAACTTTTTACTCCAGGATTGTTAACGATATTCGCTCAACTATGAAATGACAATTCGGAGAAAAAAGTGAGTTTGTATAAAATATGGAACAAAATATTCCTATTGATCAATTTTTTATTGTCATTCCACCCCAAATCTTATTTGACATCAGAAAATTGAAATCGATAAGAATAGCCACTACATAAAAGATTTTATAAACAAAATCAACCCTTTTCGTCAAAAGTGTGGTGCTGATGTGACGTTTCTGAGAGTACTAAAAGTTTTTGATTGGTCTCTCAAAAAGTAAAATAAGTTACATCCAAATCATGGAACCCCTAGGGTCAGCATTTCTCTGTGTCATGTACTTCATAATTGACAACGTATTATATGGGTTGCTCCGTTTTATGACCTGTTCTGATGCGGTGTATCTTAATGTAAAATAATGCATGTTATCAAGGTAAGACGAAGTTTGTCATCATGGATGGACAAAAAATTTATTTTCCAACGAATATATTGCAATGTTGATATAAAATCGACATCAACAAACTACATTGTACTCTAGATTAAAGCGTGAAAATAAATTCTAATTGATAAATTGATCAATTTCTAATTAACAACAGGAACGCAAGATACGAGCGGAAAAGCGAGTCGGAATAGATCGTCCATAATTTCTTAACTTTATTTCTTTGTGGAATCATCATGAAATGAAATTGATTTGAAAACTGCTTAATCCTTCAGGATTACGTGATGTTTCTAAATCTTATGTTTATCTAATTGAAAACACAAATTTTCGATAACGAAAATCAACAAAACATGAACAAAAACCTTTTGAATTGACAAGTGCCTTTGAAACATAATGACTTTTTGTTCGTGACAACTAATTTATGGCTAAAAATGTTAATATGACCTTCAATTTTTCAGAAATCTATTGTTCTTCTTGGAATCTACAAAGCATTAAGATATATAATTAAAACACATCAATAACCAAAGAATGTACAAGAAATCGGAATACCCTTTGAAATTTTCCAAATAATGACTATAAAAACCAATGAATAGTGTTGGGCGCCAACATAACCTTAAAGTGTAAAAAATTTGTAAAATTTCTTCTAAATATGATTTTATTCTCACCAAAATTGCTCAATTCCAAATAGCAAAAACTAACGTGTTATTCCTGAATTATTATGGCTTTCTTTTTTCCTTTCCTTCTTCTTATCTTCTTTCTCACTTTCTTACAACATTTCTTTCTTTCTATCCCTTTCTTTCTTCTCTTTTCCTTCTTCATCTTTCTTCCTTCCTTCCTTTTTTCTATTCCTTCCTATTCTTTTCTCTCTTCCTGGAATTCTTTCTTTCGTTTCTTCTCCCCTTTCTTCCTCCCTCTCTTCTTTTATATCTTATTCCTTTAAATTTTTTTTTCCTTTCTCCGTTTCTTTCTCCTTGGATTCTCCCTTCTCTTTTTTTCTCACTCTCTTACTTCTCTTTCTTCCTTTCTCCTCTTGTGACTCAATTTTTTCTCCTACCTCTACTTCATTTCACACTTTTTTCTTCCATTTTACTTTCTTTGTTGCTTTCTTTGTTCTTTCTTTCTTTTTCTTTTCCTTCTTCACACGTTTTCTTGCCTTATTTCTTTAAATTCAGTGGTTTGTTCAAGTTATCGTATTCAACGAACTGAAAAGTTAATCATGATTAGAGGCCCTACAAAAGTTTCTATTTCGACGTAACTGGTATTTTCCCAATGAGGCAGTACAGATCACTAAAGTGAATTTTTGTATAAATTTCTGGATTATTGGTGTTTTTGCATGAATGGCTAAAGGGCCAGGAAAAACGTAAATGTTGCATTCATGAAACCCAAAATTTATATGAAAATTGAGATTAAAAAAATTGAAGTGTACTCGGCTGATTCTCGCTGGTAAAATATTTTTTGACATAACTAGTTGGATCCTCATAAACCTAAATTTCAGACAATTTGAAATTTTTCCAGCCTATTTTCGTTGCCAAATCGTCATATGGTTAAAAATAACAAATTCTGTGGGAAAGGATTGAATCCTTTCAGAAATTTCCCGAAATGACCTCAAATTGTTCAAATTCTCTCCGTTTCTCTTAAATTATTCAAATTTATGGTTCTTCTGAAAGACCTAATACTTCCTGTTAAAAATTATCCGTGAATGGCAAATAATTCTTACAAAGTTCCTAGTTTTCTACAGAAGCTGAAATAAAAGGATTACGACTTTAAAACTTGTAGTAACAATTATCTAGATAGATTTCACAGATGTATTTACCATTTAGCGCTATCAGCTCCATGTTAATACCAGTCCATAAACACGTTTTCATTGGAAGAAATTTCAATTTGTACAAGAGGATTTATTATATACTCACAATAATTAAGGAATGCTTTTGCTGAAAGAAAAGTAATTTTCCACTTAAGGAAATAGGATATCCTGGGTATGAAATCTTGGAGGGAGTGTCTTCCGGAAAGAGGTATTGAAGCTATCGTAAAATCCTCGATTTCGCAAACCGTGATGAAAGATGAACAAATTTATTGAAAGAATCGGGAACCATTGCTCCAAAATTGTCGAAGAAATATTGATTAGAAATGCCTCCATCAAGAATATGCAGTCCTCCAAATAACATTACAATACATTGTGATGCCATTCCAATAATTTTCGAAGCAGGTTTGTTGCAACAATTACATGATACGAAATTGCACTGGGTTTCTTCTCTTCCGGAAAACTGTAGGAGCAAACAGTAGGTATCTTGGTCTCGGATTAGGCATTGTTAATCTAGAAGATGCCATAATTTTATTGGTATAAATACTGCTTTGAGTAATGTAGAAAGCAGGCCTAGACTTTAGAGGAATGTTCCAGATAAACATATATCAAAGCTGATTAATACTTTGGAGTTGATCATGTTATGTCTAGAAATGCCAACACTCCCAAACTACATAAAATATTCCCAAATTAAGAATAACATATTCAATTTTTTTCAAATCTACAAAATTACTTTATCAGATATGTTGACTAAGCGTTATATAATGGTTCAGTTCAGACTAAATTTATGATTGGCCACACTGCAGTAGAAATGGTTCAAAAAGATTCCATAAAAACACCTACTTCTCTTCTCCTTTAGCTGTAACGTTGGTGTAGTTAGCCTCTATAAAATGTAATTGATGAACACTCCTAAACGTAATAAGCTTCCAATTTGCATCAAGCATATTCGACATTTATCCACAAATATCAAGAAATTCGGTTACTACCAAATCATGTTAAATGATGAGTGGATGAATCTACCAGTCCAGTGAAAATGTATGTTCTCACGTACTACAAACCATTCACAACTGCTATGTGCGTCCGCAGGTTCGTACGTTCCTGCCTTAAACTCTAGGCACGTAGGCGTGATAAATGCAATAACATATAAACGATTTATATCGAAGTGTTCGTTCCCGGGAGGTCAGCACTGGCCATGAGTTGGTAAAAGCTGCTGGTTTCTACTTTCCACATTTCTATTCCCTATACAGATGTATATGCAGAAACAGGGAAATGTACATCCTGCAGCAACTTTTGTGAATCACTGATGTCCGAGAAACTTTTCTCGTTACATTCGTGTCATGTACTGCTCCCATGACGTTGAAAAATAGGACTTGTGATGAGAGTCCGGGAAATCCTGATATTCTGGATTCAAATTTCGATACCATTGCGTTCCAGGATGTGAAATATATTTGCATTTAGATCTTTGTGTCCTTCTCACGTGTCATTATTCATCCGCATTTTGAAATGTCAGAATAATCAAGCACTAATAACCACGGAGCTGACCAGAGTGAGTGTGGAGTTAGCTGTCGAGCACACCCCTCTTCTTTTATGCAGACAACCCTGGTTAGAGGAACAACAATCATGCATGCGCACGCTGATTACTCTTGTTGCTTTGGGACCCCCACTCTGCCGGGCTGATGGTTCTTCGTTGTAAGAGCGGAACGATGCTCTCTGGCAGAGTTCAGAGTTCTGCCAATCCTGTCTGGTAGGAGGTGGATGTCATGCTTACATAGGTGGCGTGGTATAGAGAAATCGACCTAACGGCTCCGCGCGAAACTCAACAGGGAACGAAGAAAACGAAAAAAGTCTGTCTGGACCAATAGAGTGGAGAGGAATTAGTTCTTGGAAATAGTTCCCCTTCTACTGACCTTCTTCTGGGTGCTTTCTTCAGCCGAGTCTCGCGCGGAAAGAATGAATTGGATAAGTAAGATGAGGTTACCTAATCTGATTCCAAGATGGAAGTCGACAATCGGGGCTGTTAGATCGATTTCTCCATGCCAAGTCACATAATTCGTTTGAACTGTCGGCTACCAGGGGCTTGAAGAGTAACTATAAGACGATCACATATTTCTTAATCGGTAGTCTTTGCTTAGGAACTTACCGCCTATTCCGTATAAATCGTCCTGACCACTAGCTTCACTCGACCTAGCTTTGGGTTTTCGTGTTCTCTCTCCACTACGCATCTGAAAATGATCCGTCTATTCCGCAACGCTAGTTCATAACCTCTCCCTTCCCCCAACACTCCCATACCCGAAGCTATAATGTGACAAGAAGATTTTCTGTCATCCTCCTTATATTCGCCTTAACCTCATCTCTCAATCATTCCCTGTGATTATATGTCCCTTACTTGCAATTTACCTCTAAAAATTATCGCGCATCTCTCAGTTTCCTGTTCCGTTTTACTAAAAATACTTTTCTCCTCTTTGTGCATCCTCCTATGATCACATGCTCAAACATAATTTTTCTCCTTATTTTGCAGTTCCTTGTCAGAATTAGTAGATCTTCTCAGTTGCCTGACCACCGTTTCCTCTAATTTTTCCTTTTTCATGATTCTAATTCCCTCTTCAACCACAGGCTATCTCCACTTCCTGCTACGAACCAGAATTGAAAGTAGCGTCCTAGTTTTGATAATGGTCACAGTTTAATCTCTTTCACTTACTATGTCCCTTATATTCCAGGATACTCCTTCTTCTCCTTCTCCTTTATGAAGTGTGTTGATTGTATAGTAAACGAGTGTAGGCTTAATGGGAAAACCTGCCTATGTACCCTTCCCTCCAAGAAATCCTCGCATCTTTTCTCTCCCATCTTCACCTGGAGCTATAGCCTTTACGAATTCATCTTCCATCCTCCGTATCAAATCTCTCTACTCCATTCTTTTCCATGGAGTTACTTGGCAGCGCCCTGTTTACAATGTCATATCCAGCCTTGTTGTCAACTTCCCTTCAACATCTTTCCCACTATCATGCCTTTACTATCTTCGTTTACTGCTACTGCATTTTTCCTCTAACTCTATTTCTGCCGCAACTCAACAGTCTTTCAAAGTACTTCGTCTATTCTTCAATCCTGAAGAAGACTTACGTCGAAGAGGACCAAGATAGCTATCAGGAAATAAAGACGCGTGGCCCATCAATGATGTCAGCAGGCTTGCAGATATACGAGAGGAAAAAACATCGTCTCTATTGTAGCAGCTGTTACTCCTGATTTCGAAATTCTCACAAGATTTTTTTCTTTGAACAGCCTGAAGCGAAAAATAGCTTATAATTTTCGTTTCAAGCACAACGCACAAAATCCAATTGCTAAGCTTATTGGCTTCTTAACAAGAGCTGAACTTGATCAAGCTATGCAAGTGATAATTCAATTTGGTTACTTAAGGCACTTTCCATCAAGAAACCAAGTATCTGCAGAAGACAAAGGCACTCAACTCGCAAAATAAATTATTGGCAATTAATCCATATCTAGATAGAGGAATCACCCAGGAAGGTGATGGACTTTCTCCCGCTGATTTGCCCGAGTCACAAAAGCATCTGATTATTTGCCCTAACGAGCGGTACTTGTTTGAATTACTAACGAAAGGTGAAAATTATAATGAACTTCATTCAAGACCCTGAGGACTCTCAGCTAAGTTGCGATTTCGATTTTTCATTCTGAAGTGTCAGAAAACAGTCGGCTATATCGTCGGCGAATTATTGGATAACCTAACAGCAACACAACTTATACGAGCTCGAACATCTTTCAATTGTGGCATTGATTACACAGATCCTTTTTCCATAAGGATTCCAAAATACGTGACTAGCGAATCCTTTCGAGTTGTGTTTTCGTTTGTTTTGCTGCAAAGACAGTTCAACCTTCAAGTTATATCCGATGTTAGCAAGTCTGCTTTTTTGAACAGAATAAAAAAGCGCTCTTCCAAATCTTATATTTCGTGACGAATTCCGGAAAAAAAAGAAACATCTTCCTCATCGCTCAATAGAGTAGAGTTTTATACCACCCGAATCATCTCGTTTTGGTGGACATCTAAATGGTGAAGGATTTGATGTCATTGTTTTTTGGAGAATTAGTAACTGTAGTTACCGGAATCGGAGTAGTCCTAAATCGTTGACCTTTATGCAGGCTACCAAGGATACTGATGATCCGTATCCCTAAACTTAGTACCTTTTTCTCAATAGAAATAATAGCAACCATTTGTCAAGAAGAGATAAAAGATGTCGCTCTGAACAAACCCAACAGGTACAATTATTGACCTACGATTATTCACGAATTCATTAAAGATAGTCAGAAGAATATATTCACAATCAACTAGACCAAAATGGGGAAAAAAGTATCGGATCCGATGAAACCAAGAACTTTGGTTCTACTCAGACAGGCAATGCCTTTAAGCGTTCTAACAGAGGCACCTCTGTTTTGCCTACTGCCGTAGATTCAATTCAAGTACTTTTAAACAAGATTTGATCATTTATATTATAGATATATTGTGTTCTAAGGAGATGTTATTTACAAAGCTAGCAGCAATTCTTGATTTCAAATCGGCTTTTTTCATTGTCAGCTTCAGCAGCGCCTCATAAGGAGAATTAAAAAAAAAACAACATTTAGTACATAGTTAAACAGGGTCCTCAAGCAATTTCTTGGAATTTTTTCCACATTATATCCTGAACAAATAATGGAATAAAATTTTTTCTTGTCTACATACACAGCACTTTCTATTGAAAAAACAGCGAATGAACCTTCTTGAGTATGAACACAACCGAAAATTGAATTTTTATCGGACAAAAATGCATCAGTAAACATTTAGTCGAGTCTTCAAATCAAAAAGAATGACATCTGAATAACTACGGTTGCCCTCTACAAAAAACTTTATGGTCGTCAGAATAAAGGGAAGACTGATCCAGGAAGAAGGATTTCTAACACAACAAATGATTCATATACAAAAAATATGACTTCAACCAGATAGTCAAATTCCGAACGGAATAATTAATCTTTTCAAGAATAATTAATACATTTTTGAAAGAAAATTAGAATTTTCAATCCAATAGTTGAGTTTGTGAGATACAAGAGATGGAGTATCATTATTGAAAAAAATATATCATGACAAATGGATGTATTTATAATAAACCAGTTGAATTTTTGACCGCACAAGTACGTAATACCTGGCTTCCGATTCAGATCTGGAGACGAGTTGACCTGGGTAGCTCGATGGAGCAAGTTTCCTAGAGAAAGGCCGTATTGAGGGAGAGGAGTATTTGAAAGTGTGAAGAGAAGGAAGAGAAGGTGATGTTGAACAAGTGAAAGTGAAAAATTGGTTATGGAAGGAGCAGAAAATGAGTGGTCAAAGAATTTAGAAACCGACACCTGCAAGAGTTGAGGTTAGGGAGCAAACCGGAAGGGAAGTAGGTTGAGCCTCTGGAGAGTTTCCGGAAGTAAATTCAGCAGCCTGGATACTGGATTTGAAATAGCGAGTTCAGAGAAGCGAAGCTACAAACCACAGCTGACCAGGAAAGAGAGAAAAGGATAAAGAAGGTCAATGAAAGCGTTAGTGTTGTTAACAGAGAAGCAAAAAATGGGTGGTAACTGCGAGAAGGTAAGGGAGAAAATGGAGTTGTGGTGAAATTCAATAAAAGAGGATCTGTATAAGAACAGGGAAGAAGAGTGCGTAGAGAATAAGAGAGGAAGGAAGAGTCTAATGCAGGAAATGGAGAGGATGAAGCAGAACTTACAGAAGCTTAGCCTAAGAGTGGAAAGGTGGATGGGAAGAGCAAAGGAAGTGGAAGAGGAGCAAAAGGGTAAACATTCAGGAAGAAAGGGAGAAGAGGTGAGAAAACAAGATGCGAGCCGTCAGGCAGAGGACGGAGAGAGAACATGGAGTAACCCGCTGAAAGCACTGTCAGAAGAAGAGTGGGTAGCGGAGGAGGAGGAAAGAAAAGTGAGAAAGAGAAATTCGAAAGTTATTGAAGTAGGTTGGGATTAATCCGAGGTGTCGAACATGTTAGGGGGCTTGGTAGAAGGTTGATGCCTAAGTTTAAAACTATCGCAAACAAGGCTGAAATATGGAAAGTGCGTGAGGAGATAAAAGATGTAGGATTGTGGGTAGAGGAAGATTGGACGGAGAGAGGAGATAATAGGAGATTGGCTCAGAAGAGAGAAAACATGACAAGATGATTGTGGTATGGAGGAACAGTCAAAGTACATGATAGAAAAAGTTGTGGAGACTATCTGGGAATGGAACGAGAGTTCGTCATTTTGACTGATTTTTAGTCTCCCTAGTTTTTCTAGTACCTTATTAGCATTCAGTATCTTCTTTGGGAGCATACATGAATCATTCATCAACTGCTGTACCTACTTAATCCTCATTTTCTTCAAATATCTTTCGTATCATAAATTCCTTGGATTAAAAATTAAAACATACAATACAACGACAAATTTTGGACGAACACTCTTTAATGAACCTATTGAAATTTGAGTCTAGCAGGGTATTTTCTCAAATTACAACACAATATTCAATTTTTTTGCCATCATAAAGCCGCAAAATAGGAACAATGTAATTTTCCACTTGGAACTCTGGTATATACCCTTCAAGAATAAAATTTGTGTTATCAGACTCGACTATCTGAAAAGCGTTATGCAAAAAGAAGAGGCTCAGCTGAACATCTGGAACGGTGATGAAGGAAGATGGATTGCCATAATATTCAGTAAGGTAGTCAAACGAGAAAGATTTCTGAATATCTAGTGAGGTGATCAAACTGAACGGATTGCAGAAAAATGCATAAAGGTCATAAAAGGAGAAGGATTTCTCAAATATCTGAACAGGTGATAGAAAGGGGTGGAATTCTAAAAATTAGATAAGGCGATAAGAGATTGTACCAATATCCACATTCATCCAGTTTGGAGATAGAAAAAGTTAGGTTTTTGAACTAATGATTTATACGTTAAAAAGAGAAAAAATGCTATAAAATCTGAAAAGTTGATGAAAAGAGAAGAATTATTTAAATATCTATTTTTTGTTAGAGAGAAGAAATGCAGGAAGATCAAGGAAGTGATAAGAATCGGAGGATTGCCATAACATCTAGCAAGGTGTTCCTTTGAAATAATATCACGAATGCGATGTCTTTCTTATTCCTTAGCGATTACCAAAGTATCAAGGAAGGTATAACCAAGATAAGGATTGTCGGAATACCTACTAAGGTGATAAAACGCTTCGGATTACCTAAATATTAAGTACATCCACTGAGTTGATGAAAGGTGAGATGGATTGCGTGCATATCTAATTAGGTGATGAAGGAAGAAGTATTGCCAGAAAACCATGGTATTAGATAAAAAAAGGAGGATTGCCAGAGGAGGATTGGAGGTTCCAAGAGGCAGTAAGAATAAAGAAAAAAAGTTTAGCTAGTAAGGGAATTATAACAAGCATTAGGGAGGGTTTCGAAGAAGTAATCTATGGTGGGGTCGGGGGCAAGAGGTTCAAATGATGTCCCTTGATATAGGAGGGATGACGTGCAAGTTTTTGACCGTGTACCATAGGGATGAGACGGAGAGGATCAAAGGAAGGGTGGAGAATATCGCAGGCGAGAGAGTGGGAGGAACAGTGATATTTGGAAGAGAAGGGGATTCAAATGCGAAAATGGGGAGGTAGGGAGGTATCTTCAGGAATGGGGGAAGTTTTGGAAGGAGATCGAAGGACACTTATGATAATCAGGGGGGAGGGGAGATTTTGAGAGACTCACCGGTGAATAGATGGTAGGTGGTCGCGACTGGTATGATACCAGGGGATGAAGAAGGAGATTACACGTATGTGATTATGGTCGGAGCATTGGTGATAGACTATGTGGACATAAATATGTATGGATGGGAGGGGACGGAGAAATTCTTAGTCGAATGGAGCATAGAATAAGACCATCAGCCTTTTATCTTATGGGTAAGAGGGGAGGGCTATGAAAGACTAGGAGAAGAAGAAGTTTCAATGAGTAAGAGGGAGATATGGATGAAGGAAGCTGTGAAAAACTACCAGGAGCAGCTAGGGAAAGTGAAATTTCAAGGGGAGTCGGGTGTGAAAAATGAAAGATTTAGAAAGAACAAGAAGGGAATGACGAAACCATGGTAAGATAGAGTATGCAAAAAGATGGAGAAAAGGATGAAAAAAAAGCACGAGAAGTGAAATAAGGGAACCGCGAAGAGGACTGAGGAATGTAGGAAGTTTTTTGGAGATTCATTTTAGGGTTCAAACGAACGGAAGAGAGGTAAGGGAAGTAGGAGGACGAGAACGGAAGTGTTGTCAGAGTTAAGTGACGTGGAGATAGAGTTACAAATGAGAAAATTGAGGAGGTCAAAGGCAGCAGGCTTGGACGGGGTGCAGAACGAAGCGTAGATTTTTGGCACACCAGCTGTGAGAGGTAGGCTAAAAGAGGTATGTAAGAAGGCATGGAGGGGTAAAGAGATCCCAGGAGATAAGAGGAAGGGGCTGATAGTGCCACTGTATAAGAAGGGGGATAGTGATAGGCAGGAAAATTATATAGGAATCACATTGATGAATACGGCGTACAAAGTGTACGCAATGGTGTTAGCGGAGAGGATACGGAAGGATGTGGAGAAGAATGGCTTATCGCCGCAGACTTAGGAGGAATTCCGAGCAGCTAGGAGCACTATAGACAATATTTATACTTTGTAGCACGTGGTGGATAGAGAAATAGTGAAGAAGAGGTCATAAGTGTAGGCGTTTTTCTCAGATCTGGAAGGTGCTTTCCGTTCGGTGGATCAGAGGAGGCTGTTGGAGGCAATAGAGGAGAGGGGAGTAAGAGAAGGTCTGATCAAAAGGATAAGGTGGGAGGAGGGGACGTGACTGCGGAGGGTTCCTGGATGAAAGGAGGGTTGAGGCAAGAGTGTATACTCAGCCGAACGCTTTAGGATCTTAATCACTGACATAAAGAGGAAGCTAGAAGGAGGAGAGATTGGGGTAGTAAGGGAAGGGGGGGGGGTTAAAATTCAGGTACTCGCCTATGCAGAAAACATAGCATTACTGAAAAAAGTGAAGAAGCATTGGGAAGAGGTTGAGAAGGTACCTTGAGAGGAGTCCGTTAGAGTTATTTGCTGAAAATTTCGAGGTGATGGTGTTCAGGAGAAGAGGTGGGATGGATGAGAGAGGGAATCAGAGATGGAAGGGAAGGGTGGTGCAGGAGTTGTGATGAGGTACGTGTGGGGACTGGGAAAGAGGTTGTTTGCAGATCACTTTGAAAAGAGAATAAAGCTGTTTGACTACCCTGTGATGGGCGTGCTACTGTATGACCTAGAGGTGTGGGGTTGGGAAGAGAGGAGAGGTAAATAAGGTCCAGACAAGATACATCAGATGGCTTGGATAGAGGTACGCCTAGTTGTACCGTGAGAAGAGAGACAGGGAGAACGAGTTCCTTGAAGAGGAAGGAAGAAGTCTGATGAAGTAGTGTTGGTAAGAGAAGGAAAACTGGAGAGGAGAGGAAAAGACGGAGGTTAAGAGGGAAAGGTATCTTCGAAAAAATGGTCTGCAGGAGGATAAAGTGAGAAGAAGTCACAAGGAGCGAAGAAAGGTGTATGAGATGGTTAAGAGGAGGAATGGCATGGAGAGAAAGAAGGCAAAAGGGGAGGAGAAGATGAGAGAGTCAAGGCATAATAAAAGGTATGGGTGGATTATGCCAATGGAGAGAGCGTGATATTTGTGTGGAAAAGGAGAGAAAGGAAGCCGGGAGATAATAGCGAGAATAAGATGTAGAAGCATGGGGTGCTCTAATAGGTTTTCGCTTCCGCAGGAGAAGAGAATGTGCGAGTTGTACGGAAAAGGTGAAACACTGGTTGGAAGAATGCGAGGAAGTTGACAGGAGTGGAGGAAAAGAAGGAAAGAGACTGACGTGATGAAGAAGAGATGGATGTGTGAGGAAGAGAGAAAGTGTATTTAAGATAAATATCAAGAAAATTTCGACAATGCAAAGCAATGAAAGCTAGCAAGTCGATTTTTGAAGGCCAATATACTGAAGAATAAACTTCTATCTATCTATCTATTAAGGTAATGGAAAGAGCTATAATGTAAAAATATTCAGTAAAGCAAGATAATGGAAGACCGATAAGATATCTAGTAAAGTGATTGTAAAAATTTCAGGCGGGGTGGAAAAATAAATGGATTGCTGAAATACCTAGTAAGGTGAAAAACACAAGGATGGCTAAAATAGCTATTCAAAGGAAAAAGGAGAATGATGAAGACGTCTATCAAGAAAGTTTCTCAAATCCCAACACAATATTCGAATTTCCTTCTATTTCATTACCATAAAATATAAACAATGTGATTGATCACGTGGCACTCTGGTACATGCCATTTAAAAATTAAAATTGTATCAATAAGCTCAACGCTCTAAAACACGTGATGCGAAAGGCAGACGATTCTAGTGTTGAATCTTCGATGAGTTTCCTTGCTCCGATAATGAACTCGCCGAATATAGTATCAGGATTAATAAGTGATTCATGGTTAGAATTCTAGGCCGTGAGCGGATTTCGGGATTGCGAAATGGGATGCGAGAGGATTCGAATCAAGTTCCATTTATCTGGATGTGGAGAGTCCAAGAATGGGTTAGATTAGGGATGAAATGCGGAAAATTAGGTGTCAGCTTAAAAGAAAGAGTACAAAGAGTGGCGTTCACTCTTTCCATTCATCTTTTTGACTTCTAGGGACGTAAGAATTGGACCACTTTTCTCCAGTTTTCTGAGCCAAATAGTAAACTGCTCGAAAGCTTATGAGACCTCAGCTTCCTAAGCTTTCAAGATTCGAGCGTCGATCTTCCTTATTCTGGATCATCGTGCATAATCGGAACCGTCTTGACTTTAAACCAATTTCAACCGGTTTACCAAGTTCAGAAAGCTGAGTTAATAACTGACTTTATACTTTCATTTTTCCCAAGGGATTAAAGCGAGGAAGTTTGGAACGCGCCAGCTGTGTCATAATTCGAAAGAAATCATTGTTCCATAATTCTTTCTGAACTTTTAATAAAATGTTAGAAATTGGGAAGTTTGATTCGGCATCGGTCAAAATTCAAGTTCCTCTGCAATTTCTAATAATCAGAAATTGCTTATGAGTTTTTTGGAAATAAATTAAACAAGAACTCAATGAAAGATTGAGAGAAGACTCTTCAATAGGATGGTCCAAAAATTGTTCTTTCGAATTTTTATGCAGAACGCCCGAAAATTTGTTCGAATCTACAAAAAAATAAATGCATTTTTTTTGTTGTAAAAAAGAAAAAATTTTAGTGGTGCCGCAAGCCCCGTGAAGTTTACGACGTATTTCCCATAAGAAAATAAAAACGTTTTTATAGGTATTATTGAGAAATCTCAATATTAGATTAATCGAGTTCGAAATTCACCATTTCTCTTCACAATTGGTCACAGAATGCGAATAAAATATTACTTTTCAAACATCACCCCCATAAGTCTGTTTTATAGGGTCCCAAAAAACCCCTATAAGTAAAAAAATGGGGTTTTCGAGTTTTTGGCGATAATTATTATTTTTTTTGCGTGAAGTAGTAATTGAAGCATGTTAAAAAACAAGTTATTTAAACAATTTATTATCATTGCGAATAATATTTTCTTGGCCTAATGATAGAAGCGTCCGGTTTATTCTGAAATTTAAAACTATTTGCCCACTTTCCACTTGAAGTGAGTTCATGTTTATTTTATTTCAACAAAAATATTCATTTAAACAAATTATTATTGTTAACACCTATCTTCTCTTAGACTAGTGCTAAAAAGTTACGGGTTTTTTCTAAGCTATTAGGCTTTTTATCACCTCCTCACTTAGGGAGGTAATAAATAATGCGAGTTTACAAACATGCTTATTCAAATAATTTATGATTGTTCATGAACATTTTCTCTTAGATAAGTGCTAGAAAGTTGTGGTTTTTTTCTGAAATGTTTAACTTTGCTCTACATTTTTAGCTGTGAACGAATAATAAATAAACATTAGAGAGAATAATATTTTATGTACTATTGTATTTTTTCAAGTAAATTATTTTTATTCTTTTTCCGAAATCAGGAAAAAAATTAAAACAAAAGAGCTCTTATACAAAAGAGACAACATGAGAAAATTGAATAATCAAAAGTAGGTGGGAGGACTGGGTCTGTAAATGACTTGTATAAGTTTTGTTTTTAGTTACAACGAGAAATGTATTGCAAAGCGTAAAAAAATAATTTGGAATTGCAAATATTTTAATATAAGACCTCCCACCCCCTTCTTTACTCTGGGGGAAATTCCAAATTATATTTTTACGCTTTGCAATACATTTCTCGTTGTAACTAAAAACAAAACTTATACAAGTCATTTACAGACCCAGTCCTCCCACCTACTTTTGATTATTCCATTTTCTCATTTTGTCTCTTTTGTATAAGAGCTCATTTTTTCAATTATTTTTCTTAACATTGGAAAAAGGACAATAATAATTTACTCAGAAGGATACAATACTACATGAAATATTATTCTTTCTAATGTTTATTTATCATTTGTTCACAGCTAAAAAGGTAGAGCAAAGTTAAACATTTCTGATAAAACCACAACTTTCTAGCACTTATCCAAGAGAAATTGGTCATGAACAATGATAAATTGTTTGAATAAGCATGTTTGCTAACTCGCATTAATTCTTACCTCACTAAGTGAGAAGTTGATAGAAAGCCTAATAGTTTAGAAACAAACCGCAACTTTTTAGCACTAGTCTAAGAGAAGATAGGTATAAACAATATAACAATTACTCTTATTGAATTAAATTAAACATTAACTCACTTCAAATAAAAAATGGGCAACAAATTTTGAATTCCAGAAAAAACCGCGAGTTTTTGTCATTAGGGAAAGAAAATATTAATAGCAATGATAATAAATTGTTTATATAATTTGTTTTTTAACATGAATTCATTATTACTTCACTCCGATTGAAAAATGATGAAAAGTTTAAAATTTCATGGAAAAAACCGCAACTTTGTAGTAATAATCTAGAAGAAGATGGTTATAAGCATTCACACTTTGTTCAAACAATTCTTTTTGCTGAATTAAATCGAATAATTACCTACTCCAAGTAAAAAGTGGATAAAAAATTGTAAATTTAAAAAAAAAACGCAACTTTGTAGCATTATTCTAACAGAATAGTGTTATGAATAATAACAAATGGTTCAAACAATTTTTTTTCCTTTAGTTGATTTTCCCCTCGCTCTAACTGGAACGTTGAAAATAAGTTGAAAAATTATGAAAAAACCTTGACTTTCTAACACTTTTCTGAGAAGAAGTTTCACAATAATAAATTGTTCAAACAATTTGAATAAACATCTTAATATCATTATAAAGTAGTATTTTATGTATTTTATGAGGAGAGAAAGATTCCAAAAATTTTGTACAAAGTGATGAAGATTGTCAAAACGTATAGTAAAGTTATTTACGGAGAAGGATTGCTGGAATATCCTGCAGGGTGGTAAAAAAATAATGATTGACGAACTATCTAACAGAAATATGAAGGATTGGTAATCTTAAAGTAAAGTAATATATAGAGAAGGATTGCTATGACATTTGATTCAGTGATAGTGAAAAAAGTATTTCCAGGATATCAGATTGAATAATAAGAGAGAATGTCAGCATATTGAGAATAATGATGAGAGAAGAGGGGATTGTCCAATAATTCAGAAAGATGATGATGGGAGGAGGATGACTGAAATATGTAGCAAAGTGATGAAGTATTAATGAAATATCTACTTGTTGATGAGGATAGGAGGATCGCTAAAGTATCTAGAAAGGCGGTAAAGGATTGCGTAAATATATCATATTCAGATGAAAAGGAGAGAGTGATCAAAATATTTCGCAAAGTAAGTAAAGAGATGGGATCGCCAAAATATTTCAGGGAACTATAGAGAATTGTGAAATTATCAAGTGAAGTAAATCAGAAAGGATAGGATAGTCAGAAAACCAGTAGGGTGATAAGGAAAAAATTGTCAGAATACCCAATAGGGTTTCTGGAGAGGAAGATTTTTGAAAATATTCAGAAGGATTATGGAGGAGTGCCAAAATATTGAGCGGCGTGATGTAAATATGAGAATTTTCAGAACATCGAAATTAGTGATAAAAAGAGAAGAATCAGCAAAATATCTAGAAAGGTAATGATAAGTAAAGGATGTCTCAAATATCTTGCAATTTGATTAGTGATTGCCAAACTTATAGTAAGGTGATAAAAAAGAGAAGGATTGCTTAAATGTCTGGTAAGGTGACGGATCATTGACAAAATATATAGAAAGGTTCTGTAAATAGAAGGGATGGCCAAAATATCTAGAAAGATGATAAAAATAGTAACGTCCACAGAATATCCAGCCATTTATCCAAGGATTGACGAAATATATACTCTAGTACTATAAAGAGGATCGCCAGAGCAAGGTGATTACAGATTGCTGAAATATCCAAAGAAGTGATGAAAAACAAGGATCGCAACATATCTCATAAGGTAAAAGAAGAAGGAGGCTTGTCGAAAAACTGGTAAGATAATGGAAAAGGATTGCCAAGATATTAAAGAAGGTGATGAAGAAGGAGTATTTTCAAAATATTGAGATGAGTAATCAAAAGAGAAGGATTGCGAGAATATTGAGAAAAGAAGTTGATGGGAGAAAGGACAGCAAGAGTGTCTACCAAGGTGATCAAGATTTGCCAAACTTTTCAGCAAGATGATATGAATGGAGCGATTGCCAAAAAATCTACCATGGTGATGATAAATAAAATTGTTATGTATCTCCAGAAGTTCAAAAGGATTCCGAAATATACAGCAAAGGAATAAAAAGAGTAGGATTGTCAGAAAATCTAGTTAAAGGATAAAATGAGGTGGATAAAAGAAGGAATAGCAAGGTTATCGAAATACTAAGGTGATAGAAAGATGGTGTTTGAACTATCCAGGATATAGGAGAAGAGATTTTTTTGCCAAAATATCTAGTAGGGTGATGGAAAACAAGGATTGCTACAAATCTCATAAGATGTGATAGAAAAAGGAGGACTGTCGGAAAATTGGTGGGATAATAAAAAGGAATGCCAGGATATCAAAGAAGGTGATAAGAAAGAAGTATTTCCAAAATATTAGCATAAGTGGTCAAAAGAGAAGGATAACGAGAATATTCAGCGAAGCAGATGATGGAAAAGAGGATAGCAAGAGTGTCTAACAAAGTGATAAAGGCTTGCCGACATTTTCAGAAAGATGATTGCCAGCAAACAAGCAAGCAAGAACTATTGCTTGGAAAATGCAGGGAAATGAGGAGAGGATTGCCATGATACGTACAAAGATGATAAAACGGAGAGGATTAGCAGAATGTATAGCAAGGTGATGAATGATTGCCAAAATGCACGAGAAGGTTATTATAAAAGGAGGATTGCAAAAATATCTAGTGAGGTTATAAGAAAGAGAAGAATCATCAGAAGATCCAGCAAGCGAACATAGGACTGCCAAAATACCTACTAAGAAGAAAGAATGATTTTGGCTGAAATATTTAGTTATGTGAAAAATTATTTATATTGCCAAAATATCCAGAATGTTGTTGAAACAGGGAGGATTAGAAGAATATCTAGCAAGGCGGAGAGATTGCTCTAAAAAATACAGGGAAATAAGGAAAGGATTGCCATAATATCTGGTAAGTTGAAATAAGAGGAGAATTGTAAAAAATAATTAATAGGTTGATAAGAAAAGGATAAGCAAAATTTCTTGCAAGAAAATTAAAGATCGTCAAAATATCCACCTAAGTGATGGAGAAAGAAGTTGGAGCAAAATATCCAACAACATGATGAAAGAATGCCACATTATCTAGGCAGGTGATTAACGAAGACGAATTGCCATAATATTTAGTAAGATGATGATTTGATGATGATGAGGAGAATATCTAGTACTTCCATAAAGATTCCGAAAGTAGCTGCTATATTAGAAGGACGATTGTCAAAACATCGAATGAGGTGTTAGAAGAAAACATCATCAAAATATACACTAAAGTCCTCAAAATAAGTAGATGGGAAGAATATCATGCAAGGTAATAAAGGATTTTCAAAACTTTCAGTAGGGCATTGGGATGAAAAAGATGGCCTAAGCATTCAGAAAATTGTTAGAAAAGGTAAGGTTAGCAAAATATCTAGCAAGATAGAGAAGGAGAATCAGCAGAAGATAATATGAGGTAACTAAGGATTGCCGAAATTTATAGTGAGGTGAAAAAAAGGGAAGGATTGCCAAAATATCTACTGGGATGAAAGGGAGAAAAGGATCAGCAGAGTATCTAGCAAGGTCATAAAGTATTTACCAAAACTACACTTTATCATTATGAGAAACGGAGGATCATCGGAATATCTGAGAGGAACATGAGCGAATGCAGAACAGGATTGTGTCCCTAGTGGCATAGTTTGTGCTATGTTTGCTCAAGACATCTTGACACGCTTGTCTCGGTAAAGCATCGTAGTAAAGCGTCCTGGGAGTAACAGTTTCCATCTCTTTTTCCGCATACCCCATTTTGTCACCCCATCATTTTCGCTCTTGCTTCAGTCCCATTCTCTACTCCAGTTCTCGTCACCCTTGGAGCTTTCTCATTTGACTTGTTTACGCAGCGCTTTTGACAATGCACATTGCTGACTTATTGTCACGAAACGGAATCCAAGAAAGCACTAAGCTGCAGTTTCCTCACTGCGGTATTTAATTTTGGATCGCAATGTATGGTGCAGCCTTCTCAAGCTCCTCAAGGTTCTTAAGCTACAAATGTCACATGCACCAACCGCGAAGCAATAGGTGAAGAAATTCCGAAACATTATTCGCAACCGGCTTGAATCTGCTCCGTTTAGAGAAATGCTTGATTGTAGAGAAAACAATTAATTTAGCAATGGAATTTTTTATCATTATTTAAAAAAAATTTTCATTTTGATGATAAGATTGTATCATTTAACTGAAGAGCGCAACGTTAATGAAAGGACTTATTGATGACATTCCCTTTTCCTCCCATCCTTCTTCTCTTTCTCCTTCTCGCTTCTCCCTATCATAGCTTCTATTTGTCTTCCTCACTCTCCTTCCTTCCTCTCTTACTATTTTTCTACCCTTCTCTCTTCTTATCTTCTTCCTTTTCCCACATTCGCTTCCTCTCGTCCTTCGACTTTCCCTCCCTTACTTCCTTTCACCATTCCCTTGCTCACGATTTCTCTATCTTCCTCCTATAATTTCTTTTTTTCTTCCTCTGTTTTTCTATTCCTCCGTTTCTATCTTACTTCCTTCTTCTCAGTATCGCCCTGTTCCTCTCTTCATTCTCACTCACCCTCTCATCCTTTCTACCTCTCTTACTCACTGCCTTCTCCTTCCTTTCCCTTTCCTCCTCCCTTTCGTCCTCCCTTCTCCCTTCCTCTCTTCCCCTTTTGCATTCTTCAACTATTCTTTATTCCCTTTCTCACTCTCTTGTGCTGTTTTTATTCCCCCACTTCCCTCCATTCCTCCCTCCTTGCCCAATGCTCTTCCTATCTTCTTCATTCTTTCCTCCTTCTCTCCCTCACGTCCTTTGTCTCTCCCTCCCGTACTCCCTTTCTCTATTCCCTTCCTCACTGTTTTTCTATCTTCCTCCTAAAATTAATTTTTTCCTTCTTCTGGCTCTCTATCCCTCACTTCTTATTTTTTTTCCTTCCTCTCAGCTTCCTTCGGTTCCTCTCTTCATTCATCGCCACCCTCTTTTCCTTTCTAACTCTCTTACTCACTTCCTCTTCCTTTCCCTTTTGTCCTCCATTCATCCTTCCCTCTCTTCTTCTTTTACATTCTTTCTCTATTCTTCATTTCCTTCCTTAATCTCCTCTGTTGTTTTTCCTTCTCTGTTTCTCTATCCCCTTCTTCCTATCTTCCTTGCTTCCTATCAGCTTCCCCTGGTTTATCTCTTC
>WSXT02187051.1:0-20347 GCA_011762715.2 Neuroterus valhalla | reverse complement strand
TTTTGATATGATGTTTTTAATTATGTTTTGAACAATTCTACCCATTTTCAGCTTGATGGGAATTTATGTACCACTTCAGCCATTTTTTGGTCTAATTTGACCGGACTATTGTTCTCAGTACATATTCCAATTCTTTCGTTCCTGATTCTGACAATAAATAAATTTCGAAGAGTTCGAATTTTAAGCTCGTCGTTAGCTTGTAATTCCTGGCAGTACCGATATCTTTATTGGATACTTCAATTTCAATTTTCTCCTTTAATCCTGAGATAAGATCCGACAGATTATTTTTCGTATTCACCATCTGCCTTGAAATAGACTCTACTTCCTTATTTATGTACTCTGTTAAATAGAAATCATCGTCACGTTTTGTTTTTTCATCATTAAACAAACTTCAATTAATCTTATTAGTCTGTCCTAAGCCGGTCTTTCCTAACTTCTTTCCAGTGAGATTAACCCAAACCTTTTCTGGAATTTCTCCATCTTTCTGTTGTTGTGACGGATTTACACGGAACAAATATTTCTGATCCTGTATTTTCATAGGTATCAGATTAGGTAATTCAAGCATTTTTACATCATCAGTTTTCTGCTGAGGTTTTGTTGAAGTCATCAAATGATACCCGGTGATAATCTTTATTTCCAGGTTTGCAGATCGACGGATCTCGGTTGCTGTTTCTCCAGTCAGATGTGGTCCTTTAAATGACGTTAAAAGTAATGATACGCATTCCAAGCTCATGACTGTTGGCTTAGCAGCCTTCTTACCTTGAGTCATTTGGTTATCAGATTTCTTATCCTTAGAATAAAGCAAAGAACAATACTTGGGTGTGCACCTCTGTGAGTTTGAGCGTACTGGTTTCCGGCGCGGAGGAAGACTGGGAATACTACTTCCAGTGATCGATCTACTTCCTTTTTCTTCAAATTTATCCATCAACTTGTTAGGAATTTTTTTCGACCAATAGCTGATCCGTCTGTACCTTCTTTTCCAGAAATTGCTTTTGCAAATCTAGCAAATTAGACATATTCTTCTCAGATCGTTGCTTCTCAGCATCTTCCTACTGTTTGAGAACCAGGTTGAACAATTCTGCAGTCACACACTTCTCCTCTCGGGTCATGGCTTGTAATAAAAGCACTTTTTCTCTTCGTTAGGCCACATCTTCAATATCAACTGTTTTTCCTTATATATTACATGGTCTAGAGGAACAAATAATTAGTCAACTATTCCTAAGTGCTGGATTTTCAGTGGCAAATACACTCTTGTAATCACATCTTCAAGCTGCTCTTCAGTACCTAGGTTTTACAAAGTATTAAATTAGATCAATCCAATTCATTAGTTCACACACAATGTCAATGTAGAAACGTTCAGTCATTCTTTATTAAGTCTGATATTCAGTCGGAATCCCTTCTCTATGCCGTGAACTCGGCTGCATACGTATGATAATGTATGCTCACGTGGCAGCGTTATATGGACATATCATGGCTGCATTTACTTGCACTTGCTACATTGCACGCGCACGACAACAGAACCTATTCACCATTCACAGATGGAACACGCTCGGTGCATCCAACACTACAGCCCGGCGGCCAAAAAACAGCGGCAGCTCATACAGCAAGCACATCGCTCTATTTGCCCCCCCCCCCTATCTCGCTCTACCGCATACTCGTGCGTCCTCTCTCCCACTCTTCACGTACACACACCTTTTCTGCGTGAACTTTTGTCACATCTCTTTCTGTGCGAGTCTATACTTTTCTTCGTAGTTCGGGCGCTGGCGGGGGTTGCCGAATGCACTTCTATGTCCAGTCAAAGACTTTGTTCATATTTACGTTTTTTGATGCGCAGAATCGATTTTTCGAGATCTCCAGGCCCAAAACCCATCAGTTCTTTTGTTATTAACAATTCAACTGTTTAAATCGATATATCTTGTTGTCTGCAACGTTTGCGGAAGTTATGATCGGAAACATTGATTGTAAATTTCATTACGAACCTTTTCCACTTCAATTTTTTGAGAAGTCTTGATTAGAACAAAAGTTACAGTCAAATTATGCAAATACATTGTAAATACGCGTTCTTTTTGCATTAAGTCGATCATAATTTGGCTTGCACGATTGTTATTGAGACACTTGATAGTTTATTTTAAAGAAAGTGCCAATCGCTCCAATACAAGCCCTGAACCACGTATTTTCCAGTCCGAGGAACAATTCTACAGCCCTCCAAAGCTGATATTCTTAATACAAAATGACAGTGTCAATTGTTTATGTCCCTCTCGTTCAATAGATTCTTAACAATATCAGAAAAAAAGTAATCCCATAATATTCCTCAACAAAAAACGAAACTTTCAAGTCCACGTAGTGATTTCCAAGGTGATTATTGGCTGAATAATCGCCGTTTTTGTAGCGCCTTAACGGCCACCCGCGTCATGCGCGACTCAGAAATCGGAGCCTCAATCAAATGCCCGCTACAAAAACAGCGATTATTCGTTGTTTGTTGAAAAATAATATGAGATGACTGTTTTTTCGATATTATTTAGAATTCATTGAACGAAAGGGACATAAACATTCGAAACTGTCATTTTTTTGGTAGAAATATAAGATTTGGAGAACTGCAAAATTGTTTCTAGGGCTGGAACATATGTGGCCGAACGTTTATATTGAAACGATTGCCATATTCTTTGGAAGGAGTCATCAAGTATCTCAATAGCAATCATACAAGCTAAATTATGATCGATTGAATGCGAAAAGAGCGCGTATTGACAATGTTTCAGCACTAATTTGCTCGCTGCAACTTTTATTCTAATCGAGATTTTTTCAACAAAAAAGTGGGAAATGTTCGTAATGAAATTCAGAATGAATCAGAAATACCGTAAATGTTTCAGACAATAAGATGTATCGATCTAAATAAATAAAATGTCAAGAACAGAAAAACTGACGGGTTTTGGGCCTGGAGACCTCTAAAAATAGTTTCTCCGCACCAGAGAACATAAAAATAAACAAAGTCTCCGACTCAACATAGATAATATTTATATAATATAATATATTTCCAGAAATAGACAAAAGCCGCTTTTTCTCAGCACACATCAAACTCACTCTTCTTGCGTTATGAACAAATTTCTATACTTATGTTTCACAAAAAGTATGCTCCTATGCGCGTGAAATTCCACGCCTTGAAAAATTGATTGGAATAAGTCATGCGTCACAACTATTCTGGGAAACACTTTATCATACTAATACCTCTCTCCTGTGTCTTTTCCACAATTATCGCATCCTGTGGGCATCATTTTAGCCCCTGTTTGAGCCACGAAAAATTCCCTCCTCTCGCCGTCCTAAAGTACCTTCCCTCAGAGTGCCGGCCCTCCTGCATGAACCTTTATTCTTTGCTGCCACAGTTCACAAGAAACACAAAACGCACATCAAAAACATTTCCGAATCTTTCCTTTTACACAATCACCTCCCTACTCACCGCTCGCGGTGCACTAGAGTTAATTAAATAAACTCTTCAAGAAAGTCCATACCAGACAGTATATCACAGAAACTGCGCGCTAGCTGCAGAACCCGGCAGACCTGAAGAAAGCAGCTCTCCGCACTACGCACATGAATGCAGTCAGATAAAGAAGAGTTACTGATTGCTTATTCTTACGTTCTGGGAACATTCTGGGAACGTCTGCAATGCCCTACCTTGGGAACGTCCCAGGAATGTTCCACAGCGTCATTTTAGGAACGATCAACTGAGATTGTTACTGTTATTATTAACAACAAAGAGGTCATAAACTTAGGAATAGATAAAAATGGATGTCATTTTATAATGCGGATATCGTTTTATAGTGTAGTACACGTGATACTTGAAATTCGGAAATGTCATCCATTTTAACCTATCTATCATATCAAGGTTGATATCAATGTTGTTGAAATAACAATAACTATGATCCCGAAATGTTCCAGTAGAACATTCCCAAGGTAGGGCATCCGGGAGATAATCTCATAATAATTTGTTTGAAGAATGGTTGTGAACAATAAAAACTGCTCACTGTCATTAGGATATCTCCAAATTTTATGAAGTTAGTTATTACCAGTTGAACACTTTGGAAGAACAACTTTGATAGATCAAAAATAGCCCTGTCATCCCAGCTAATACAGATACTAGCCTAGAAAGTGACATACCGATAATGATACTCTAGAAAACAGTCAGTTGTGACTCCCATGTTGGTCACCAAGGGACACACCTGGTTTGCCTTTGACCAGACCACCGTCCTGCTGAATACGGTTACAAAAGCTAATGAGCAGTCGCGGACAATCGTCTAGGAATGGTCTCGAAGGGAAAACCCTCCAAATTCAGGCGTAAATAACCGTGCTTAGGGCTCCGTGGCACCAGGGAATGCTATCGTAAGCGGTGTCTCTAGGGAATCATGTCACCTCCTAGAGTATACGCTCCTAGAGTGGACCTTGCTTGCGAACGCGAAGCTCTGCGGTGGTGGACTTCATACCTCCCTAGCTACTCGTAGGAATTATATGTAGATCGATTTTTCAAATAAAACTTTAAAAAAGGAGTTGTTTAGAAGAGAGTTGGATGTGACGGAGGGAACAAAAACCATGAATGCATCAGTAGCGCGGATGTACATCGAGTACTCGGTGAGGGATACGAGAGATAGGCTACGAGATGTCTTCGATCTGGAGACTATCCTGTCGGAAATGGAGCAGTTCTATAGGGAAAAGAAGAATGATAGACTCCCGATCAGAAGAGGAGAACGAAAAGCGAAACAGAAGCCTAAATCGCTGAAATAAACGCTGAATAGAGGTTACAGTCAGCCAAGTTGGTTAGGTATCCTGTCGCGTAAGGAAGAAAGTAGAGGTAACGAGGTGCTACCGCTGTCAAGGCTACGGTCATATGGCAGCCGCCTGCAACGGTCTCGATAGGGAGGATTGCTGCTAGAGATTCGGCACAAAGAGCCACACAGCTGAGGACTGCAATGTTAAATCATGGCCCTACCTCTGCAACTTTGATTGAAATAGTCCCTAGACTGACTATCTCCCGGGGACAGAAAGATGCTCTGCGTTTTGGGAAGGGACCTCAAAGAAGAAGCCGGGAGCAATTCCAATATGAATCAAGCTGGCTGAGAACATGATGAACAACATTTTCAAAGGAGTCAACCGTGCCCAAGCAAGATGTCGAAGGCCGACGAGCCCAACAAAAAAATGTCGCGCTATTGAGAACGATGCGTACATCTTTGTTGGGACATAGAAGACCAAAGAAGAAAGAACAGTTAACCAGCAGGAGCATTTGCGGGCAGGAAAGCGGCACCCCTGAAGTAATGTGAAAGCGGTCCGAGGGCAATCATGCTAAGAAAAAGATGGTGGTTTTTTATTGTGTAAAAGATGAAAGCGCGAACCCTTCTCAGTGTCTTTTATCAGCGTTTACCAACATCCCGTGAACAACAACTTGAAAAAACAGTGACACAGTATTTTCCACTCAATGCCATCAGATTTTACGAGCGCAGCGAGTAGAGTTTTCCAGTTATTATAGTAACAACATCTCCTCCACGGTTACAACTGACGGTGCTTACAGAGGGTCCAGGGACATAGTTGAAAACTAGTGTAGGCCGTGCTGATTGGATCCACCATTCTTAGTTCTCTTCGAGATAGTATATCAATATATAGATATCAAGTATCATATAAAGATATACAGTTTATTTGTATATTATTTAGGTGGTCGTCTCCCGTCACAAGTCGCCAATAAACAAACCAGACCCAACAAATCTGAGTGTCTGCAGCTGCGTTCAAGTACGTCCATTCGAACGACGTCGAGTCGTTGAGGGGTTGCCGACGAAACTTCCATTCCTGAGCACTTCCCAGAAACTTGATCTCAAACATATGGATCTCAGTCCACCTTTGCACTCTACACTCAACCCAGCGCGCCCGCGCCGCGCCGCGCTGCCGGCCTTGCCATTGCATCGCATGGCCTTATCGGCAGCTTAGCAGGGTTGCTAAATAGAAGTGACGCGTCACTCAAGCTTGTCTGCTTGTTCGGCAGTTATTTTTTTCCAGCCAATATTTTTCCCCTTCCCTACCTGATGAAGAGCTCACGACTCGATGATTGATATAATTATGCAAAGTGGGTGTATGTAAGACGCCGCTGTGCTGCCGAAAGTTTCGATTCTACGATATTCGTTCTTGATTACGAAATCCAAACTTCAAAGGACATACGAGATACCAGAAAAAGATCATCTACATTAGCCATTTGGGGTTTATACAACCTCGCTTATTGAAGTGCACGATGTGAAGTGACAGATGTTTGCTCGCACATAAAAGAAAGCTGCTCTTATTTTAAGTTAGATATGGAACCAAACCTCTATTAAGGTGCAACAGTTTTCAAATAAAAGTACTTGATTCGAGTCGTTAAACAAACTGAATTCTCCAGCGGCCATCTTGCCTTTGTCATTTCAGGTCTTATTAGCTAAATCCCGGGGTTCGTGAGAATTTTTTATTCCGTTGTTACCTTCCCTCCGATTTCCTGATTTATTTAGGGAATAAGAATAGTTTTAGATCAGTTCCCTCATTTCCTAGAGTGTTTCAGTTTTACGTTATTAGAATACATCAAAGCTGATTGATTACACCGGCACAAAAAGAAAGTTTTCTGTATACCGGGCACGACCTATCTACGGACATATTTTACGACCCGCTGAATTCGAATTTTGAGTCGGTTTAGACCAAAAGCCTTCCGATTTCGAGTGAATTGTAAAAAAACCATGAAAATGCCAAAAATCGCAAAAAATTGGGATTATCTTGATAAAGAATATTTTGAAGACTCGGATTGAAGGAGATTTTCATGTGATTTGATCTGCCTAATCCGAATCTGCAATTATTTTGGCCCGTATTCCTTCAAACCCTCAAAAAAGTGGCATGAAACCGATAAAATAATTGCTATTTTATCGGTTTTTATGCCATTTTTTTTGAGTGTTTGAGGGAATATGGGCCGGATACTTAACAGATTCGGATTAAGAAGATGAAATGGAATGAAAGTCTCCTCCGGTTCGAGTCTACAAAACTTTTTTTTATCAAGATGATCCCAATTCTTTGCTATTTTGGCAATTTTCATTGGTTTTTTGAAATTTCCGTGGGTTTTTCAAAATTTTCTTAGATTCGAAACGGCTTTTGACCTAAGTGCACTTGAAATTAGTATTCAACGGTTCAAAATACATATAAGTTATGCCTGCCCTAGATCCACAAATTATTTTGATTACTAAAACATCGAATTCTCGCTTTTTTAAAAGGGTTTTTGCAATTTACTCGAAATTGGAGGGTGTACGGCCTAAACTGACTTGAAATTCGGATTCAGCGGGCCGAAAAACATGCCCTTAGATAGGTCGCGTACGGTATACAGAAACCTTTTTCTTGTGTGCCGGTGTTATTTAACTCAAGTCAAATTCATTGGACTCTAGGGACTACAAAAATTCTAATATAAGTAACAAGAATATGTTGACAAGAGAAAAGAATCGAAAAATTTAGCCAAACTCCATACTGATTCATATACTGCACGAAAATTTATCCAATGTTTTTTGCTGCTAATTTTGTAAGATAAATCTACACGCGCTCCATAAGAAAATTTGTGATTTGAAATCGATCATTCAACAAGAGGCTCAATGACCAATTGCCGATACTAAAAATACGGTCCAATGCTGGACCAATCTTGGTAGTCAAAAGTCGACTATTGTTACTCGACCAATATCAGTGATCAACTTGGACCAGTGTTATCCAAGTACTGTCACAGTACATTGGCATTTCAAATTTGCCAAGCTTCCACCGAAGATTGGCTCAAGAAAGAAGTTAAAGAAGAAGAGTCTCGCTCAGCAACAACACTCTACTGGGCCCGAAGTCAGTACCATTATGGTGAAACAGGTTGGGAGTCAAAAAGCCAGATTCCAGACCAGTAGTGGTCCGTTAAAAGGCCAAAAGTCGTTATTACTCTGACACGCCATGTTAGAAGTAGAAAAGCCCCAGAGTCTGACCCAGCAAAGGTTCTTGATTGGGTCAAAAGTCGGCATTACTCTGGCACCAGGTTGGGTGTCAAGAAGCTAGGTTCCAGCCCAGTAACGGACCAATAAAGGGCCAAAAGTCGCTATTATACCGACAAACCATGTCAGAGGTAGAAAAGACAGAGTCTGGCCCAGCAACGACACTCTACTGGGCTCAAAGTTGGTATTGTTCTAGATATACAGGTTGGAAGTCAATAAGTCAGATTCCAGCCCAATAATGGCCCATTAGAAGGCCGAAAGTCGGTATTACTCCGAAACGCCTTGTTAGAAGTAGAATTTTTTTTTTAATTTTCAAATTTTATGAGTATTGATCGTAACTGACACTGTTCTAATAATATATGTTACAACGTTTTTAGGTCAAAATAGTTTTTTACAACGAACTCATATGCTAAAGACTTTGCCTAATTAATCGAATAATGGTTGATTGCAATGTACTTGTAAATTAAAATAATGATATCCATATTCCTCAAGTTCATCCGTATTATTCTAATTGATATCTAGTTCATTCAAGTTCATTTAAGATCTTCCGAATGAAAAATCATACTCGTAAAATTGATAATTTTGTCACTATGCTTGTTTATATATCGTTGCACCAAAAATGAAGTTTAAGAGTTGAAGTACTCGAGAAGCATAAAAATGCAATTCTGAGAATTTCAAAAAAAAACTAAAAATGTACAGCAAATATTATTATCATGCATATCACGATTCTGAAAGAAAACTCTGATAGTTAATTTGAAGTTAATTTTTTAATTTGTACATGAAAAATGGTGAACCGATTCGATAATATGCTCATAATAAAAATAAATGAATATTTATCCTCCTGACGCGACCTTGGCTTTTCTATTGAAAAAGCTTGGCCGGAATTTGCCGTGAAGTCCAATTGGTCTAATGGCTCAGTTGTTTGATGCATGCACGAATATAGGTACATTCAGTTTATGTAGTTTCAGCAAGTATGTGATTATATGTGTAAGTGACCGTTCGCGGAATCGCGTTCTTTTGAAAATAAATAAAGTGAATTATTATTATAAAAATTGTGAACCATGGTTGGCTCAACCTTGCCAGTCGTTGTCGGGCCAGTAATTGTAAAATAGGACGGCTTGCGTAATCATTACGCTATTATAGACGGCCCGACGGAAAATCCGCACCTGAAAGTGACGGGCAACTGAAGGCGGCCAAGTCACGGCCGCCAAGTGCAGCCCCCAGATATCTTTTAGGTAATGGCGCAGCACTGGAGGCCAAGTTTCTGCAACATTTTTGCCAATACTGAGCCAACATTAGACCGTTCGTGATTTCCCACTTGGGTCTATATGCAATTTCGTGATTTGGCTTCGATTTTAGGAGGAAGCTGCAATTCTTTTTCAATTCGTTCATAAAAATAATAGCTGTGTGATCAATAAAGAAATATCAATGAATGAAATTCAACCGAACAGGGTTGCAAAGAATTTTTCCAGGTATGAAATCCGTCCTTGATCATTATCATTAGATAATGATTGCAATTTTTTCCCAAATCCAAGCCAAAACATAAAAATCAGTAAAACTATTGTTTAATAGATGATTTTCACCTCTAATCATCTCCTAAAACACTCTGAGGTTACTTCTTCAGAATTCGTAGCAATTCACGTTGTACACATCTTTGGAGATTTTATGGATGAATTTGAAAATTGCTCAATTTTGAAGTGAATCGTATGCAGTGAATATCTTTCGGCTTCTGCACAAACGTTTTTTACTTGAAAAAAGAAGTTTAATAGTTTTTATTGCATACGGTTGCTGACGTTTATCACTTGGAGACTTATTTGACTCAGCAGTAAGATGTGCTTTTTAGTCAGTTCAGAGGATATAACTTGAAAAATGTACAATATGGAGTATGAGGCATAGTTGAAATAGCGGTATTCTGATGTGAAATTGTAATTTTGTCTTACACTGATTTCGGCCGTAAGTTCTAATGTAAGTTCTAGTGCGTAGCGCTCTATTTCTTTAGCGCATAGGGTAATTTGACGCTTATGGGATTTTTTTAGAGACTTATTGCTGATTATTTTACTTGATAAAGATTAAATTTCTCCTATTTTCATGGAGCAAAGTTATGAACTTGAGCTACATGTTAAGTATATTCAACCATTACATGGTCGATTATATTGTTCTCTTGAAAGATTAATGTACAGATGAGTATTTTATATATTTCTCCACTACTACGCGACGAGTGCGATAAGTATTGGTAGGACAGTATGTACTACATAGTATGTAACTATACAGTATATAGTAACATGTGCCGCTCGGCTCCTAATATGGTCCCCTTCCTAATATCTTACACCGAGAAATGGTAACACCAGCAAGGCTGAAAACGGGGGTTGTGTCGCCCTAACAAAATGCTACGTAATAGGACCAATTGTTCCTTGCCAGGCCAATTCGAGCGGCAGGCCAGTAATTTCCATGTATGTAGTACAGAAGCCCCTCCGGAAAGAGGTCGACCCTTCTCTAGCATCCTCTGTTGTCCCCTTCCTCAAGGGATAGTCGACCGACACGTCACAATGCAGGGTGTGTCGTACGAAAGGGTCGTTTTTTTCAAGGCTCTTTTAATTTCACTCCACGTTACGCAACTTATGTCGTTGTTTTACATATCTTATACTTACTATGAAGATCTATCGCCGCTGCCGTGCAGTATACGTATTAAATAAGTATATATGTATACGTATATTTTGGATCCACCTAATATATTTTCCATACATTTTGTTTCTTGGTCGGCAACTTAATAAAGGTTTATTATTATTATTATTATTATCATTATTATTATTATTATCATTAAATGCGCATTACATATCTATACGTATATTCGTATGTTACTGTACCAACAAGTCATTAATCTAATGACTTATGGATCCAGTATTGATTGGCCAAGTAATTTAATTGAGTAATTTGATGCTGAACCGTCCAGTTGACATTGCCAAAATTTATTAATTTGCAAAATAAATTCATACAAACTTTAAATCGAAATGTGTGCTTATGGTTAATCCAAGCGGATCATTCTTTCGAAAGTTATCGAGTACACAGATCACAGACTACCGAATATAGACAGACAGACAGACACTTCCGTAGAAATCATTTTTTCTGACCCAGGGGGTCTCAAAACGTGGAGATTTCATCAAATCCGCAGAACTCAATTTTCCCATAAAACCAATACCTTCTCATTCAGGATGAGAATGTAAAAATTAGTTCCGTTTAAGACATTTTCAGTGTTAGGGTATTTATAGGGTTCAAATAGGTAGGCAGGAAGTTTATGTACTTTCGCTGGATTGATGATCATCACAATCACTGATATAATCATCTATTTTTTGAGCTTATCCTCAACTGATAAATCTAACAAAGTCAAAGATTCAGTTGAAAGTTGTTTGTCCATATATAAGTTGATAGAATTTTCGATAAAAATAGCATTCACTTAAATGCGAAAAATACTAACATTGTGCTACACAGATATTCGGAGTGAAGTTTGAATACACTTTTCAAATTGAGAAAAAAACTGAGCAGCTTTTGGCTTACTGGGCATTTCCGGTTGCCACGGAAGCGCGACCGATATATTGGAGCCTCCATTTTGTTTTTGGAAATTTCGACTTCAGATTCGTAATCAACGACACTGCAAACTCCCTTTTGCGCCGAAATCGGACCTTACTTACGGGTTGCCTACAATTTTCAGAATGTGTAGAAAATATTGTTACCTGAATATTCATACCCTATACAGCTGATTCGACCGCTTAGAAAGTAAAATACGATCAATTATGTTTAGTATTTTTTGCATGGGTCTCCAATAGCTAACATGGGCAAGCACCACATTACGAGGTCTAGTATAGAAACGAAGCTTACCATTGAGCCTTAAAACTAAAGATATACAGAAAAATATCGTTTGAATTTTATTTCAAAAAATAACAATTATTGGCCGTTTAGTATGAAAGATATAATGCTGCGAAGAATAATATTTCTGTTCTCGCGTAGCACATAGTAGGGCCAGGCAGTATTATCGTCGCCTAAGAAACTGTTACTTTGAATTCGTGTATTTGTATAGGATGCTTCTATGCGACTGTACAAACTCAATTAAAATTTTTCACTAATGGTGAAAAGAGAAATTTTTCATTCTTGCATCTATCTGAGCGTAAACTTATGAATTTGACTGTCGCGAGACAACTACCTCTAGAAAGAACAAAGAAATTTATTCAGCATACTCGTACACCATATTGGATCCGCCATTATGTTTCCAAAATTTTTGACAGCGGGTTCTTAATCAGCGACCCTGAAAACCTTCGAGTAATAAAATTTGGCCCATTTTATGAACAATTTCTACTTTTGGCCAGCTTTTCCGATTTCTGGACCTCAGTGCACCAAGGCGTATATACGTTTTTTTCACAAAAAAATACTCAATACTCGAATTGAATAATACCCTGTTAAATTTTTGACTCAGCTCTTACTTTATAAAAAGTTGAGAAAGTTTCTGGGAAAATTTTTTGAATTTCAACAATGTGGGGGACAACAAACACATCAAATTAGAGAATTTTAACTTATGATTATTAAAAAATACTTACTTCGCGCAGGTGAATCTATTTGGTCACACGTAAATCGTTTTATCCATTAAAATTTCGAGCACTGGCCAAGTAAAATTTTTTTTGGTCTGGACGCGCGTATCTTGCAGCTTTTTCCGACCGACTGATTAGAAGAGATAAACCGACTATAAAGAGACATCTGTCCTTACTGTTGATCTTGAACAGTCTCACTGGTATCACTTAAACTATTTAGAATGTTGAGAAAATCTATCGAGTAATTTTTTCCCGACTTTCGACCAGATTTTCCAATTTCTGGACCACTGTGCGACGTGCCAAACGCACCGATTGAAGCAAGCGCGGCATGTTGTCGGAATTTTCAAAACGCTATCACTTCTTTCCTCTAATGAGAAAAGATCTGAAACCTTCTGAAAACATTTCCTTAACATGGCAGAGATATAAATCTGTTATGAATTTGAGGCTTAAGCTTCATCTGACGAATCGAATATTGAAATTCGTTTTTGGAGAATAGTTTTCTGAAGAGAGGTTGGATAAGACAATGTGTGTATTGCGCATGCTCAGCTTGCGTATCTGCCTTTCTCTGTGCATTTATGGGTGGATTGAAATCCCTATGAATCTCAAGGGGACTGACTGACCTGTACTTGCCACTCTCACCTTATTTACTCTGCCTTAGCATAATGATGATTTGGCATCTTATACTTACGAATTTGTGCCGTAGGAATGTATTTGATTTGAACTTACCTGGAAAATAAAAAAGAGAACGTTATTTGTTATTCCTTATGTTATTACTCAAACCAAGGAGAAATTTACCAGCGGCGCGACACCACGCCAGTACCGCCGGGGAGAGTTGGGTGCTGGCGCTTTACTATTAGAATACTAGGATGGCTACTGGCGCTGTACTGGTAATTCCCTGATTAGAGTAATGTTCTGTACTGACTTACAGTATTTGGCCAGCACTGAATCAGTACGTATTGTTAAAACTGGCCCAGTACTGGCTAAATACCTCAAAATAAATCGTCTATGTACTGGCATAGCGTGCACTACTGGGCCACTTTCACATGTAAGTACTGGCGAGATAATGGTTAAACCGCTAACGACAACTACTGATTTGCAATACTGACCAACACAGGTCAAGTAATTATAGTATCAATGAAAATATTGTTAAAGAATAATATATTATTATCAATTGCGTTGCTCATATATTGTGGATATACTTATTTTTAATTGGTGATTACATACATCCACAAACCTCGTCAATGTATCATAATATACAACACACATTCAAAAACATTTCTTCGAAATCTCTAATCTGTGCAGGATCAGAGTTTTCAAGAATTCTCAAAATAAATTATTGTGAGAAATCGAAATATCTTGGTAACGACTAGAGATACTTCAAAAATAAGAAAATTATAGAGGTCCAAGGAAGAGGAAGTACTCTGTAGAAAATAACATCTTTTTCAAAATCCCCAAGACTGGATGTTTTAAGAATTCCGGAGTATCTTGAGAACGACGTCAAAAACAACAAAATTTCAGGATTATTCACAAATGGAATATCCTCCTAGTCGTCCTCTCGCTAGAGAATCACATTTTGTTCAAGTATTTCCATATTCAAAGTCTTTCAAACTCTTTGACGAAACTACTGTGCCGGTATAGTAAAACAGTACAATGCCAACCGTCGGCATAATAAATATCATTCCTGTGTCAAAGCAAGCCAGTCTAATGCCAACTGTTGGCTCAACACTTGTGTCGTTATTTTGTCAGTGTTGGGTATCAGTACTGTGCCAGTGGTAGACAAGTAACACGACAACCGCTGCACAGTGGACTGAAACGGCAAAAAAAGTGCCAAAACTTTTGCATATGGAGGATTTGTGTTAAAATCAACTCGCAATACATGTTTTCGATGTATTTTTTAACGAGGAATTCAAATCCGTTTCCCTCGCTATGCCATCTTTACTCTTTCTTAAGTAAAAACAGGCGTTTTCAACGTGGTTTAACCGAAAAAATACGTTTTTCATCAACCAAATTTTATTGTTAAATATATTGTAATGTTTGACACATGTTTTTTACGTATTTTTCAACGAGGGATCCGAATCTGTTGTCTACAAAACGATATTTATCAATTCTTCCGGTAGAAATAGTGATTTACTGATGAAATTCCACGAAAATCGCGCTTCTAGCAAGCAAACAGTAATACATGTCCTTTGCTCGAGCATGTATCTCACATTTTTTATATGTCTTTTAACGAGGAACCCGAATCCGTTGCTTACAAAACGATATTTATGAATTTTTCCGGTAGAAATCGCGATTTTCCTAAGAAAACCCACGGAAATCGCCCTTCTAGCAAGAAAACAGTATAAATTTCCTTTGCTCGAGCATGTAACACACATTTGTTATGTATTTTCCAACGAGGACTCCGAATAAATTTTTCCGGTGGAAATCGTGATTTTCCAAAACAACTTAAATGACATTGACACATTGGTGAATATAGCAGTCGATGAATCATCTATGAATTATGGATTCTCCATACTACATGCTAATATTAGATTCATGGAATTAGTGGTTTACATTTCTTAACGTTTGGTTTCAAAAGAACGTGCAACATGCAGAGTGAGTATTGTGCATGAGGGGAGTCAAATTCAAAGGTAGTATTATAAAAAATCATTGAGCGTTAGAAATTTGATTCTTGAATATCAGGTAATTGTATACTTCATTATTTAGCTAAATTTTTACATGCAAAACAGTTAACTCATGTGATTATGTCATGCATCTAGTGAGAATTTTTACATGGGATGTTGTTGAACATCCTCATAAGTTAGAATTTTTGTAAATGTGTAGTTGTCTATTTCGTGTAGCATAATATTGGATTGTTAAAATATTACAATGTAAATATATAATATAAATATGAGATTCAAACACACCTCTCTGAGAGTCATTTTTTTGGATGGCTATAGAGATACCATGTGCTTTTCGAGACCCTTTGAGTATTTTAGTTGATGCAGTTTTGCAAGGTTCAGGTAGTACAAATGATGGTAATACCGCTAGAAGATTCTTCAAGAATGATGGAATTGTTTCTGAAATAAATGATAACTTGAAACGGCAACTTTTTTATTATAAATATTTTAATGCGATTCAATGTTATACTTGGTGTTTTAGGATTTAATAGAGACTTGGTCCAAAGGTTTGATGTTATTCTTGCTGACATTTCGTCTGGTCATCCAATTAATGCGGAAGAATTTAGGATCTATGGCGAAGTAACAGCAAAAATATACGCAGACTTGTACAACTTCCACTTCATGCCTCCCTCTTTACACGTCATATTATTATATGAATGGAGAATTATGGATAGACTTATTTACCGATTGGAAGGTTTCCGGAAGAAGCACAAGAGAGCAACAACACGAATCTTAAAAAATGTAGAAAAAATTATGCAAGAAAATACTCTAGGTAAATGCGTTTGTTGCCAAATAGTATTGAGCGATTAAGATGATATTTAAAATTAAAATCATTCTATAAAAAAAATGCTTACAATAAGATAACTAATATTTTTTTAAATAGTCTGTATTTCAATGAAAATAACAATAACGATCTCAACATTATATTTTATCATAAAGAAAAATCTATCCTTATTATACCACATTAGTTTTTGATTAAAATTTGATTGAGTTTTCGTTCGTACTTTTTTGCAGAGAAGAGACTAATAGGGATATGTACCAAACACTTTTCCTTAATTCCGATCCACTTGTCACATCTTTGAGTCGTTTACCACAAACAAAGCGATCTGAACTGGCGGATGAAATGAAAAAATTTGTACTCATGAACGGTGACCAAGCACAAGTTGAATAGGAAAATATTATATCTTCATAAAACTACTATAGAACAGTTAAATGAAGTATTTCCAATTTTATGTCAATATTTCTGTTTATGATGTAAATATCCTCGTCCAAGTGAATATGTGTTAGAGTTAAATAATTTACGTATGTATGTACAAAGCTTTTATCTACAACCGGTTTAGGATTCCTCGTTGAAAAATACTTAACAAATGTGTGTCACATGCTTGAGCAAAGACAATGAATTACTGTTTGCTTGCTAGAAGTGCGATTTTCGTGGATTTTTATCAGTAAATCAATATTTCCACCGGAAAAATTGATGAATATCGTTCCGCAGACAACAGATTCGGATCCCTTGTTGAAAATTACATAAAAAATGTGTGTCACATGCTCGAGCAAAGGAAATGCATTACTGTTTGCTTGCTAGAAGTGCGATTTTCGTGAATTTCCATAGGAAAATCGCGATTTCCACCGGAAAAATGGATAAATATCGTTCTCTAGACAACAGATTCGGATCCCTTGTTAAGAAATACATAAAAAATTTGTGTTACATGCTCGAGCAAAGGAGAGGTATTACTGTTTGGTATCTATAAGTGCGATTTTTGTGTATTTCCATCGAAAACCGCGATTTCCACCGGAAAAATTGATAAATGTCGTTCTGTAGACAACAGATTCGGATTCCTCGTTGAAAAATACGTGAAAAAAATGTATCAAACATGTATATATATTGAGCAATAAAATTTGGTTGGCGAAAAACGTTTTTTTTTCGGTTAAACCTCGTTAAAAACGCGTGTTTTTTCTTAAGAAAGAGTAAAGATGACATAGCGAGGGAAACGGATTTGAATTCCTCGTTATAAAATACATCGAAAACATGTATTGCGAGTTGATTTTAACACAAATCCTCCATATGCGAAAGTTTTGGCACTTTTTTTGCCGTTTCAGTCCACTGTGCGCTGGCTGAACACTTATGTCTGTATTTGACCAGTAATGCGTATTAGTAATGTGCCACCAGTAGATAAGTATCACGCCAACCGTTGGTGGAACTCCCGTTTTGCTATTCCGCCAGCAGTGACGGTCAGTATTTGGCCAGATGTAAAACAGTAATATGCCGATGGTTAAGACAGTACTAAAAGGACAGGCAGCAAGAGCTTCTCCCCTCATTTGCAACTGACGTAGTACTGTGTCGGTCGTGCACTCTGGCTTATACCCTATTTTTCATCCTAAGAATTTGTGAAAGTATTACAATCAGGCACGCATTATACACTAAACAAAAATTCAGAAATTCAACCAGAGAAAAACCGGATTCTGTTCATTAAACAGAATCAAGTGGTTGACTTTGTTTTGTTACCTTCAAATCTTTCCGAGTCGAAATCTAGGCCCTACTTTGACGCTCTTCACGCTATCATTTGTAGGGGCTAAGGCTCTGAAGTAGACGCTATTCCAATGCAATGTTTGTCGCTACTTTGACGCTCTAACGGGCACAAATTTCCAATTCTTCCACTAAGAGCATCAAAATGGGGGCTCAGTTTTTGCCACTACCCGAGTCGAAATATAGGCTCTACTTTGACGCTCTAAGTGGAAGTATTGCTTCTACTTTGCGGCTGCTTATTCTACTAGCTGCTACTTAGCCGCTCCTGAGGATACTTTCAGTCTATTTTGCTTCTACATATATTTTAGCACCTACTTTGAAGATCTTGATTCTTAGTTCTTGAGTTTTACTAACGTCTCCTTTAAACCTCCATAATCTTGGTAGAATTTTCATGTTCTCTTTTAACGCTCTGTAATCTTCGGTATATTTTTAACTCCTCTTAAGACGCTCTCTATTCTCTGAATTTTTTTGATACACATATTATTAAGTTCTTTTGATTATTCTCAAGGAAATAATGTATGCTTTTACTATTTATTCTTCAAAATTAGGATTTTAATGTTTGAATAATATTTGCACCTTTGCGCAGGTGTCCCATATCGAAAACTAATCCGGGATAGGTAATTTCGACAATTTGATTTTCTATAAAGTGCTTTCATTCAGTAAGACATTGGGTTCCTCAAATATAGCGACGTTATCTGAAGGGATCATGTTGACAATTCGTGACCAGAGCGTTGGTCTAGATCTACATATTAAACGTGCTAGCCATCAACACTACGGGATATATGATATCAACATGCAGATTCGTGCTGACATTACTGTCCAAATCTCGCCTTTCAGAATTTTATAAAGACCCTTGTATCTTAAAAAGTGCTATTTGTCGGACGAAGTTGTTAGAGAAAATGTGTTATTAAATATTCCTATGTTATAAACATTCACTGAGATGATTCGCATTGTTCACGCACTTATATGCCAAGAAAATGTTTCCATATGTTTCCTTTCGAAAATACACGTGCGCATGTTTAATATAATTACTCAAAAATTTGTATAAAGTTATTAAAAATTGAATAATTAGGAAAGGAAATTTAAATATTTTGGAAAATTTTCATTATTAAAAAAATACACACTGCGTCACATTTCATTCAAGATCTTCATTATTTATTGGAACTGCCAGTTCGTTAACTAGACATTTTTTACCACTAGTTCTGGCTTCATCCATTGAAATAGCTTTTCGAAAAATCGAAAATGCACATTTCTGGTCAAAGTATGTTGAAATCGTAAAAACGTATTAAAAAGGAAAAATTTATTCTTGATCATTTCTCAATAAAACAAATGTTTTTCGTTTTAATCACGATAACGCACTCACAAAAAAAAGACTATTTTCCAGCCAAACAATGAGAAAAAAAAAGAAATAATAAATGAAAAAATTGTTCATCTTATGAAGGTCTTCAAGTTTCATATAAATTATCCTTCAATTAGACTTATACTACATTCTCATTCTGAAAGAGAAGGTATTGGTTTTATGTATAAATTAACTTTCGCGAATTAGATGGAATCTCCACGTTTTGAAACCCCCTGATTCAGGAAAAATAGTTTTTACGAAGGTGTCTGTCTGTGTCTGTAGTCTGTAATTTGTGTACTCGATAACTTTAGACAGAATGATCATATTCAATCGTGCTTTGGCACCCATTTTGAGGGACCAAAAAGACAAGTCGAGTTCGTTAACCAGCTTTTTCGGATCAAAAATGAGAGAGGGGGAGCATTTTGCAAATTTTTTTTACTCTTTTTTCCGAAACTCAAAAATTGTAAGTACAATTGCTTGTAGCACGTAAGAAGTGAAACAATTTATCCGAATCATTTTTAATTTTTTTTGATAAAAACAAAATTGTCAGAGTTATGGTATTTCAAAAATTCAAAAATAAAAAAGAAAATGAGGATTTTTGGCCAAACAACGCAAGATATGAAAAAAAGTTTTAAGAAAAAAATGTTTCTTTTTCAGAGCCCTCTAGAATGATCTTCACAACTTTTCGAGTTTTTTAAAAAAATCGAAAATTCAAATTTTGGTCGCACAAACAAAGGGAAAAATGGAAAATATGAATGAACTAAAAATGTGCACCAGAAAAAGATCTACAAAAATGAAAAATTCCATCTTCAAGCCAAACAATAAGAGACAGGAGAAAATATTTGATGGAAAAATTGTTCATCTTAGAAAGTTCTACAAGTTCTGCATGAAATTTTTTTCAATAAAGCGTATATTTTTTGTTTCTATCGTGGGAACGCTTTTGGAATAACGAACATTTCAATTAGCTAGCCAAACTATGCGGAATGTAAAGATCGGTGGCGAGTATGTTAATGAGAACGTGTTCCTTTATTTTCATCAAAAATAAAAAAAGTGCAATAATCAAATTTCGAGAATTTTAGGGTATTCATAATTTTGAGATCTTTTATTAGGCTGCACTTGTTCACACCGTTCGTGTACCTATCAATTACCTATTCAATTAACGGATTCATAATTATGTTTACATTCTCATTCTGAATGAGAAGGTATTGGTTTTATGTAAAAATTGACTTTCGCGGATTTGATGAAATCTCCAC
>WSXT02187040.1:0-20354 GCA_011762715.2 Neuroterus valhalla | reverse complement strand
AAGCAGCAACCGTTCGTTCGGTTCGTTCGTTCGCCCGAGCTCGGGAGAGTTCGTTCGGCCGAGCTCGGGAGAAGAAGAAGAAAGGTGCGACAGCGCTGGACAATATACGTCGAGCCGTGTCGCTCATTTCCCCTACACACAGGCACACAGCGCGCGTGTGTTAGTGACTGGCTTGAGTTTCCGATCTGAGCACACTGGTTAGAGGGCCTCCGTTTCCTTTAAAATGAGTTACCCTTGGCTTTTTTGTCCCTAAGTTCTTCCAGTCTCCTCATCCATTCTACTCCCTGACTACTTTCATCCAGTTTTCCTCTCACATAATCACTTACGCTCCTGCCTTTCTGTCCCTTTCCAGTACAAACTTCCAGCCCATGTTCCCACGACTCCACTTCATAACCACACATTTCCGGGTCGTAGACGTTAGCTGCTCGGCGGGCATCGACTTCTTGTCTATGACGGCGTTGGCGGGTGGCCTTGCCCGGTCGGTTCCGCGGGCGATTTTCGTTCGGCATGAATTTGGAGTAACCAAAACTATCGAGAAAAAAAAATGGAACGATGATAACTCGCGAACCGGAGGGGGGGGGGATATAAATAGAAAACGCGAGGAGACGAGCACCCAAGCAGGGTACAGGTCTCGATTCGGCAAAAGGGACGCGGCGAGACAAGCACCTAAGCAAGGTACGAGCCTTGAATCGTTACGCGGACGCGGCAAGACAATCACCTAAGCAAGGTAAAAGCCTCAAATCGTTACGCGGACCCGGCGAGACAAGCACCTAAGCAAGGTACGAGCCTCAAATCGATACGCGGACGCGGCAAGACAATCACCTAAGCAAGGTAAAAGCCTCAAATCGTTACGCGGACGCGGCGAGACAAGCACCTAAGCAAGGTACAAGCCTCGAATCGTTAAAAAAAAAAAAAAATCCACACTGAATCACGAACACTACACACCAAACCTAAAAGGAGAGACCATGCCCCAAAGGGCGCACCAGTTTATAAAAGAACAAACGCCATAAGTTGGAGTCAAACCACTGAAAAACAGGATTGAAAAAGAATAATTTAAAATCACAGATAAAAGAAAAAACTCTGTCGGGAGATACAGAAAACAGGAACGATGAGAAGGGGAGAGGAACATAGGTAAATCAAACCAGAGGGATTTGAGAAACTATGAGAGAACGTCTATTTAAAATTTTCTTAACACTTTGAAGCGCGAGAGGACGTTCGAGCGTCGCTTCGGTGTTGTTGTCAGTCAGCTTCTTTTCTACAAAACGCGGAGAGAATCTGTCAAACGTGTAATCGGTTTCGCTGCCGGGGAGCGTCTGAATTCAACTCGTTCGCCCTCTGACACTCGCAGCTCGAGTGCTTGTAGCCGTCAGCTTGGAGAGTAGTGGAGAGGCCCCGAGGCTCTGATTGGCTGCCGTTCGAACGGGTTGAACGTTCAACTAGGAAATGTGCCAGCCCATCCTGCCTCCCACCAAATCTTCAAGCATCGAGCACGAACCAAACTTATGTTTCCTTTGAACTTTCTAACTCCAAATTTAAAATATAAAATTAAACCTATTTGACAACAGTCAAAATCAATATTTAAAAATAATAATAATGGAATTACGCACTGTAATTTGAATAATTATTATGGTAATCATGAGTTGGCTAATTGATTCTAAATACTATTAGAGATAAGGAATCTATCATCAAATATATAATTGTGGAAAGATGTGTCTAACAGTTAAAAACCATATTAACGACTATTTTAATCGGGAGTTTTTGAATAATCAATGGATACATTAGTTCCTAATGATAACGATAACTAAAATAATAACTACTATTATTGTTATCTCGAGTTGTTTCTTTCCACAAATATATACTCTGCGCCTAAATTTCAATTATTAATTAAACTATTAACATATTTTTACTTTATGTTTAAGTCTATGGCTGCCAAATTAGGGGGAGAAAGTAGGAAATATTTATATAAAAAGAAAGCTATACAAGAAACTATCTTAAACTAAATAAGCTGACTACAGTAATAGCATGAAACCGTCCTCAATGTACAAATTTTGTCCCTTTAAACATTATTGGAAAAAAACCTATATACTGAACGTGAAAATTTCACCACAAAAAACATTATTGCACTTTCTAACAAATTTCGATTTCGAAACAAAACTCTCCAAACTTGATCAAGGTTTGAGGAGTTCAATTCTTGAACGAAACGTTTCAGATTTTTCCACGCGCCCCATTTGTGAGACTGAGAAAGATGTAGGATGTAAAGAGAGAGAGAGAGAGTGTAAAAGTGAGAGAGAAACTCGTTGCGCTAGTGCGCACGAAGGAGATGAGAGATGGGCTACGGAAGTCTCTTGCTGGAAGGCGTTGGTTCTGAATGTTTTTGTATGAGCCTGAAACCGGTGGGTGGAAAGTGAAAGTGGCGTAACCTTGAAGAATAATTCATCTCGGGTAAACAAGCTCGTCTTGAAAAACCATGGGAGCGACAATTTGTCGTCTAGGCCTTCACTCAGAATCTTGAAGAAAATTCTGAGTGAGTGCTCAACTGGACAAATCGTCGATCACTTGATGGTTCTCAAACTTGGCCGTCGGCCTACAACAGGTTTCTGGGAAGATTCGGAAAAGTGGGACGTAATAATGTTGAGGGAGACATGGATGGACGAAAAAGACTAGAAAGGAATAGAAAGTAAGGTACCAAGAGGATATGTGTGGAAAATGCGAAAAGCAAGAAAAGATTACGAGAAAGGGAAATGTGGCATGGTATCAGAGGTAAGACAGAAACTTGTGGTAGATCAGGAAGCAGATGAAGAGAGCGAAACAAAGGATGGAGCTATGATGAGAAGCATTGAATTGGGGGAAAAGAGTAGCAGTCGTATGCGTTTACAGTAGACGAGGGGAAGAGGAGGGATGCAAAGTTATAAGGAGATGGATAGAAGAAAAATGGAGAGGGGCTGGTATTGATTAGGGATGACCTGAATGCGTGGACTGGAAATTAGGAAAAAGAGGTATGGGATGAAGAAGAGGAAGTGTTCATGAGGAAATCGAAACATAAGGAAATAGATCGCTAGGGTCGGATACTTATGAACTTGATAGGAGAAGCAGGATGGCTTATTTGTAATGGAAATACAAAGGGGGACAAAGGGAAATGTGGCATGGTATCAGAGGTAAGACAGAAACTTGTGGTAGATCAGGAAGCAGATGAAGAGAGCGAAACAAAGGATGGAGCTATGATGAGAAGCATTGAATTGGGGGAAAAGAGTAGCAGTCGTATGCGTTTACAGTAGACGAGGGGAAGAGGAGGGATGCAAAGTTATAAGGAGATGGATAGAAGAAAAATGGAGAGGGGCTGGTATTGATTAGGGATGACCTGAATGCGTGGACTGGAAATTAGGAAAAAGAGGTATGGGATGAAGAAGAGGAAGTGTTCATGAGGAAATCGAAACATAAGGAAATAGATCGCTAGGGTCGGATACTTATGAACTTGATAGGAGAAGCAGGATGGCTTATTTGTAATGGAAATACAAAGGGGGACGAGGATGGTGAAATAACATTTACAGGCGAAGGTGAAGCAGTGATAGACTGCGTTCTAGCTGAAGAAAGGGTAAGGAAGCTTATGGTAGGAATGGAAGTGGGTAGTGAAATGGGCTTAGAATACTTCCAAGTAATAGCGAAATTGAAAGGAGGTCATAAACATTATAGAGGTAGGGAGGGAGGAGGAAAGGTAAGAAAGGTGAAAATGGGTCGCTGGGGAAGAAAAAAGTTTGAGGGATTCGGAGCAAAAATGAAGGAGGAGAAACTAAAAGGCAAAAAAAAGGAAGGAGCAGACGAGATAATAGAAAGAATGAAGGGGGTATAGATGAGGTAAAAGAGGCTGGAGATGCGTGGATGTTAGCAAAAGGGAGTACAACAGGAGGAAGCGAGAATATGAAGTAATGGTAAACGAGAATCATCAGAAGGAAGAGGGAAGATATAAGGAAGAAGTGGAGAAGGCGGTGGAGGAAGGTAAGATATGGGAGGTGATAAATTGGAAAGAGAAAGATGGAAGGAGGTGAATGATGATATACAAATGAGTGAATGGACGAAGTACTTAAAAGGACTAGTAGGGGGGGAAGGGGGGCAGAAATGAGGGTTAAAGAAGAAGAGACCAAGGTAGCAGGGCAGGGGGGGAAATAAAATCGATATAAGTAGGGGGTAAGTAAACAAGTCAATTGAAAGGCTGAAAAGAAATATAGCGACAGGAGGAGATGGCATGGACAATGAAGTTCTCAAATATGGAGGGGGGGGGGGGGGGGGGGGGGGTGAATAAGAGAAGAGATGCAGAGAATTTGTAATAAAGTATGGAGAGGAGAAGGATGGCCTGAAGAATGGAGGACAGGATTAGTGATTTCACTTATAAAAAAGGGAGAGGGTAAAAAGGTGGAGGATTATCGAGGTATAACTGTGATGTCGGTGGGGTATGAGATCTGTGCGGAAGAGCTCAGGAACAGGCTAGAGATTTAGGTAGAAAAAAAAGGAAATATTCCGCCCAACCAGATGGATTTCAGAAAAGGAATGGGAACACCTGATAACATTCACGTCCTAAACTTTCTAGTGAATAAGAAGTTGAGGCGAAAAAAAAGGAAACTGGTGGCCTTGTTCGTAGACTTTGAAGCAACATTCAACTCAGTGAACAGGAGGGTATGGTGGCCGGCAATGGAAGAAAGGAGAGTAGTTCATATTCCGAAAAAACATTTTCAAAACATTTTCAAAGTCTCAAGACATTGACTTTATTATTGTTTATAAACATGAATTACTTGTAACACTCAAGGCGGCTTCAGATCCCAAGCAATTCCACGCTTCAGTTTGAATTTTTTCTGCATTGGATTAAAAAAGTGGAGGAACGTGATTCACGCACTCTACTTTATAATTTAGTAACATTGGACGTTTGGGGCCTACTGGAACTTCCCCGATTTCCCGTAAGGTTAATGGGGTAACCATGCTACTTTCCATTTTTATTTTTGCCCGTGTTTTGCGTTTTAATTTGTCATTATATGTATAAATTCCATTAAAAGTATTGCTACTTTCCAATATTGCGAAGACTTGGCCATCGGATGTTGATAATACGATTTGTTCTCCGGTTGGCATGGGCATATAGATCTTCTGTCCTGAGAGTATTTCAATTGGTTTATCTACAGGAAAACTGTATCTTCTAAGTTGGAATTTCCGGTGCGGATTTTTATAGGAACTAATCTGAATGCAATTAAGTTCCTCCAGTCCATATTCAAGTCCGCCAAGAAAAGCGATTCTGGTGGGTCGAACAGTGAACCTGGCAGGAGCAGAATCAGACCTGATACTAAGAGGGGGCTTGGCAGGAGAAGACCTGGGTCTGGTACAATGAGAAGGATCCGTAGGAGGAGACCTGGATCTGGTACGAAGGGAAGGCTCCTTAGGAGACCTGGATCTGGTACGAAGGAAAGGCTCCGTAGGAGACCTGGATCTGATACGAAGAGAAGGCTCGGCAGGAGAATAATGTAGGTTTAGAAAATCATGAAGTGCACCACGTGAATCGTGAGGAATAGGTTCGCCATTAGGTAAACAGTCGAACTGTGAACTCAATTCTGCAAGAAGAAACAAAGAATCAAATTATTGTCAAAGTAAGTTACCAGGTAGGAGTCTCGGAATGGAATGCAGTTCACTTGAATCTTTTTGAATCTGCAAGAAAAAAAAATAAATCCGATTTAATACGACATCCACATGATTTAGTATCATTATCGGATGAATTTGCATTCAGATCAAATCCGCAAAAGGAATTGAATTCATTTCAATTGCATCTGCTCCCAATAAGCCTACCATTCCGAGTCAGTGCAAATGGTTTGGCCATTAATCTGCAATAATACGAAATTCAGTCATATCCAGATTCCAAATTTTCCCGCCCTGAATCCGACCCCATTTCGCAAGATTACGCTGCATTCCTTATAATTTACACATTTATTCTGAATGATATCTTTGTGATTCCGCAGTCATTGCAAATGACTTTGCATTAATTCTAATGGGATTTTTATTCTGTCTGAATCTGTTCCTATTTTGCATAGTTTTTCTGCGATTTTGAATTGATTTCAATTGCTTTTGCATCATTCTCAGAATATTATATTGTGATACACGACTCGTATTGAAAACATTACGTTTAGACAAAAAAAATGGTTGCCTGGACGATGCACGCGGCACTTGATGTAAATTGAGTCTGTTACTCAAGTTTTCTCAATCATTAAGAAAGAGAAATAATCGCAACCAAACTCTTTAGGCTCCAAGCCAAAGAGATGAATTGATTTTCATTTTAGATACTTCTCCATCGTCACAGAAAATATTCCGCCGCAATTGGAATAGCTTGTGCTTTGGGATAAGATTGTCTCTTGCGTCCATCATCTGGAAGATAACTTTTAATGCTTATAATATTAGCCTCACGTACTACGCATGCGCTACATAAAACTAGGTAGAGTATTCTTACTTGCAACGTCACGTGCTGAGAAGGACCTTTTGGGGAATGACATTGGATGTATACCCCTGTTCATAATTTATCTGCTGCTGCTAGCTTCCATCGGAGTCGAGTTCGGATTCGATGTGCAGCTGTGGTTCCGCAGTGTTTTGTGTCCTTCACAGGTTCCCTATAATTTTGAGTTCTCGCTGTATCAGCCAGTAGGAGTGGGGAGGCCGGCGTTCGTGGGCTCTCCCACCCAGGGTTGATGCTCGCTTCTCTCTTGTAGTTAGTTTCTTCTCGGCCCTTGCAATGACCCGTGATACCTCCTCGCCGTCCAGCGAGTAGACAGTAGCTGTTATTGGCCTGCCCCTGCAGGCAGACGAATCATCGACTAATGAATCAACATTGAACAGGTTGCACGCTTCCATTTTATTAATTGGAAAAAAATGATTTGGCTATTCTTCGTCGATCGTCCAGGTCAGGTCCATTATAGCACCACGTACTCCGATCGCCCGAGTCGAGCAGCGGTCGACTCGGCTAGCAAGCAGATGGGTGACCGCACAACGGGTTTACCCAAGGCATCTGCGGCAGGATTTGCTTGTGGTCAATTACACTGACGAGTTCCTCACAGGCGAATCTGGGACGAAGCGCCGGAAGTCGCAATGTCTACCAAACCATCTACCCTCTTTTCTGGTCGGAAATTTAAGTAGCGTCCTTCCCTCGCTGAACCCACGCTGGTCCGTTCTTATTTCTTCAACAACCTCTATAGTCTGCAAGTGTTCATGGAGGTTTTCATAATTTTTTGTGTTTTTCCGAGATGCGTGGTCAGTATTTGGCAAAGCTATCGATGGATCTAGAGACCCGAGACACAAAAATAATTGGAAGAAGCAAAAAAGTCGATTTCGATTCTCTTACAGATAAAGATTTTGTTAGAAATGTGAGTGCGGTTTTGTCATCTGTCAATTCAATATTTTATTCTTTACACAGTTTTTACATCACAAATCAAATACAACAGTTCAGAAGGCTATCTATTTGATAATGCCAGTTTTGTGTCGGAGGTAAAATGCAAAGAGTTTAATGTTTTTTTATAGTTATTATGAGAGGTTGTACAAAGTTTTACATTATATAGTCTTTTTAGTTTTTGGTTATTTGTAATGAGTTATATTATTAGTATCAACAGCAAATTATGTTCCTAGAATCACTGATTTTGTGATCATTTTTGTGGTGGAATCTCATTGTTGATAGGTAAAATGCGATGGCACTGATGTCAGCCTTCCGAGGTAAGGATGAATTTTTCCTCTCTCGAATGCAGAGGTAACTGCAAACTTCCCGCAGAATATAACAATTATTTTATCGAACCTTTGTAAGATTACAATTTTCGCACTATGTCGGCCTCTTCCCATCAGGCTTACACAACTTACTGCCCTGTGGGCATGCCTTCAACTGTAAGTCTGAATGGAAGACTATTTTATTTCACATGTTCGTCTCCTCATTGTGTTTTCGCCTTTTCTTACCATCCAGACCCTCTTTACCTCCCTTGATATTACCTCCGTAATTAGTGTTTCTTTCAGTAAAATTTTTTAGTTCTCCACATAGGTTCGTAAATGAACATTTTACCGGCATGGGTAGGTTAAGAAACCTCACTATTGACCATACCGATAAAAAATTCTTTTTCTGAGTCTAAAATAATTTGTCATTTTCAGAACGAAGTTCTTTATACGAGGGTAGAGTGCTAATCCACAAAAAGTATCTTGCTATCGCGACGCTGAAAAGCGTTATTGACTTTCGGTTTGACACCGGTCGAAATTTTACGAGCATCGTTTACGACCTATTGCGACATGGAATAGAAGCGTTAATGATCCTAGTATGCTCTCACTAGCATCGAGATATGATACCTGGCCTGATCAATGCGCTAGCATTGGGAGACTAGGGACAGATGTATGACACCAGGTAAAGCTTTTACGAGCATCGTTTACGACCTACAGATTTCACGCCAATGCAGCTCTCTGCATTTCGCGAAATTTCCAATCAATTTTCACACATTTGAGAAGAATTGGAAATAAATTTTTCGATGAAGGTGGATTGGGATTGGGATGCATTTCTGAGCATACGTCAGGTTCATTCATACTGGACTCATCGTAGTTTTCGGATAAGAAGGGAATGAATATTTGATACAAGATTTGAGTTCAATACTCTTAGGGAGGTTCAAATTTTGGTTTCATTTAGGACCAAATCAGATTGGTTCCAAATTTAATGTTTACGGAGACGTCAGATTCAGCTAGAATGACATAAAAACAAATTTGAATTTCCAATGGATGGGAAGCTAATTGAGGTACTGATACTTTTATATTCTTTCTGATTATTAAATGAGGACAAATCATGTAACAATGGGGCATTTTTTCTATCTATAATTTAGAACACAGATACTGGATTCTCACGCAAAAAATACAGCTGCGATTCGTATTTATTTAGGATGAACTCAGAAAGTGTTAAAAAATTAGCGATCGAGATAGAATTTGTATTGCATTGGATTATTTTTTATTTTCAGGAAGCTTGATATCAGTTTTGAAGGTTTAGGTACATTATAGTATTATATTCACCAATAGAATCAAAGATGACCGTCGAAGTGATAACCAGCGCAAGAACGATTCTCATTTCTTTCCAACTAGAAGAGGAACTACTCATTGCACAATGAAAAATGTGGTTCACAATGTATCTAAAAAATGTACTGATGTGTCATAAGAGTATTCATATATGATTTTGATCATCATCTCATTAGTTACTATCGTCAAGGTTCATCTCATGAGATATTTTTATTTCATAAATCAGTCAAAAAAACAAATTTGGCTATCTCAGCCGAGACTAATTAGTTTATTAATTAGTTTAACGAGAACACCTGATGAGACAATAATTTCTTAAACCTCAAATACAATTTGTATATTTGTGAAGCGCTAAAATATCTCATAGAACGACTCTCTGTTTTAGCCTTCCTAAACTAGTTATCGACTTTGGAATCTTGTTAGATGAATTCATCAACTCCAAATTCACTAGGCTTTAGTTGGTATGTCTTTGAGTCGGTATTTCAGACCACGCATGAAATACATAAAATCGATTCTCCCAAATCATAAAAAGCAATGTCAATATTATAAACTGTATTCAGAATTCAACAAACTTATCAAACTGATCCAAATACAAAACATGCTTATAGTGAATCATAATTGTTGATTACTTAGGATATCAGAATCGTGGAACATGATATTTTTTGTATCGTAGTGCAAATTTTTTTCGTATAGACATTAGCAGCGTTGGATTAACACTAACGACCCTTGAGGCCTAGGCCCGGGACGGCGAAATTCAGGGTGCGGCAAGTTTTTTCACGTCAGACAAAGAAGTTGCTTAGTGCTATGAAGTGAGGGCAATTTTTTTTGAAGTTGAAATTGTATTATTTTTGAATATTGTAATATATTGTCATCCATTCTACTCCCTGACCACTTTCATCCAGTATTCCTCTTACACAATTACTCACACTTCTGCCTTCCTCTCCCTCTCCAGTACAAAGTTCCAGCACATGTTCCCACGACTCTACTTCATAACCACACATTCTACACATTTTCTCTTTTTCATACATCCAGTATCGACATGCTCTCATTCCTCCTTTCATTCTGAACCGTAACACTCTATTTCAGTTACTCTCCTTTTTTAACTTTGTCAGGTAGTCTGTTTTCCGACCCATTTAACCATCTTATACCACTTGTTAAACCGTGATTCCATAATTTTCCTCCGTCTTTCCTCTCCATGCCTTACCAACGTCTACAATTCTTGTTCCTACCAATTTACAATCCCTACATGAGAACCACATTCTTTCCTCATTCGCTGTCTCTCTCCTTGCCATTTCGAGCCTTCTGTATTGCCTCTCTTTTCTCTCGACCTAACCTCCTTCATGCACGTATGCGCTACTTTGCTTTCCTCTTCAGCTTCTCTTCAAACTTCCATGTTCTCTTCCCTTGCCGAACTATCATTTTCTCTCCACCCAGTTCTTCCCTCAGCATTTCAGATACACCATTTTAGTAATATAACTTTTTTCCTTGTGTCCATCGACATATAAACTGGACCGATTATGTCCACTGCGCATCCACTTTGGAGTAGAAAAAAAAGTACATAGGAAGCTTCCTCGGTTATTTCCGTCTTGCTTTTTCTGATTGGCCCTTGACTTCGGCTCAGGCCCGTATGAGTAGTAAGCGGGACCTTCCATGAAGACACTGAGCCTCGGTTTTGACGGCTCAAGCTCGTTTCAAGTTTTCAATCTAATTAATCCGAATAACATGGTTCGAATAAGGAATAAAATGGTTTTTATGTGTTTTGGTTGTCGAACGCGAAGTGACGTGGGCGACGGGCGTTCATTTCACAGGTGAATATATATTATATTATTTTTGACTTGACGTCATAACCTAGAAAACCATTCATTTACAGCATCGACATATAATATTTATATGTCGATGATTTATAGAGATGCTTTCGTATGCATCAATATATTTTTCCCTTTATAATTTTATTGAATTCAGAAACCCCAACTCAGTTGCATTGAAAATGTACGCAAACAATTTTTTAATTACAATTTAAAAAAAATTATATTTCACCTCTTTCGTATTTTACAAAATGTTATCTTTTTTATTTTGGATGAAAACCTATGCTTATATACAGTGGTATTTTCTCTTAGAAAATTAATTATTAAGATGAAAAATTCACCGAAAAAATTTTATGTATAGGTATACTCGTGCATCTCCACACAACGCTAAATATATTTTTCCAAAAAAAGTTTCTTTAACTTACAATGGAAAGTTTCGGAAATTATTTGCCGGGGAAATACATTTTGGGAAGTGTGAATGGTGAAACAGGGCCCATGGAAGGCTAGCGCCGTCACTGCGCGCAAAGGATAGAGCAGTTTCTCTTCTCCTTCCCACTACGTTCGAGTTTGACCACTTAGATGAGCGGTCCAGTTTATATGTCGATGCTTGTGTCCCATAGGTTTATCAGAAAATGGAACTTTTGATTCTTGAGTATTTTATTTCTATGGTTGAAACCATAAACGTTGGTCGAGAAAGGCTGTCTAACGAATTTGACCTTCGTTTTTGGTCCCTTAAAATGTGTGCCAAGGGGCAGTCCAATTCGATAAGTCCTTCAAAAGTTATGCGATATACAGACGAAGAGAATGACAACGATGACGACAACAGATAGACATGAACGTGAAATCTTTTTTTCGGACTCAGGAATCTCAGAACGTGGAGATTTATAATATTGTCGAAAGTCGATTTTCACATAAAACCAATACCTTTTCATTATGATGAGGATGTATCAATTTCTGAAGGTTATGTTTTTTTGTGTATGATTAATCAGAGATTTCAAGCCAAAAACCTTCTCTTTCAATTTTTTTCCAAAAAAATACGTAAGCCGTCGTGGGACACCTAGCAAAACTGAGAACTCCAAGAACCAAAGAAGGAGCAAGGAAGAGAGAAAGGAAGAAAAAAAGGTAAGAAGGAATAATGAAAGGAAAGAAAGAAGAAAAAAGGAAGGAAGAAAGGAGGAACAAGAGAAAGAACTAAAGGAAAGAGGAAGAAAGGAAGAAGAAGAAAGTAGTGAGGGAGGGAGGAAGAAAAAAGGCCTGGAAGAAAAGAAGAAAGGAAGAAAGATCGCAACAAAGGAAGGAATGAAGAAAGAAAGCAAGAAAAAAGGAAAGTGAGAAATGCGGCAGAAAAACCAAGCGCAAAGCGTGAGTATTGTAATGATAATGTGTTTTTGAAGCCGATAAAGCCTTGAGTTTCGTTATTTCTCTTGCTCCTTTAATCAAAACTGTCACTGTAAAGTAAAACAAACGCGGAACGCGAGTTGGATACGTCATCGAGCACGGAACTCGAATATCTGAAAAATGTGCACCCGGGACGCACTCGAACTTGTGTCCGAAACAATCCATGCTGATGTGTGCCATTAACAATGCACGGGTTTTCAGTTCAAGTTACAAGTATTTCTATAAGAATGTCTTACTTCAGGCCAATGGAATAAGCCAACTAATTTTTGATTCATACTAGAATAAATAAATAAATGTAAAATATTTTCTGGATAAGTATCAATAATTGTAAACTTAGTCAAACGCGTGGGGCGAGGTAGGTACATTATCGAGCTCCAAGCACGAGATCTGACTGCAGAGTTCGGAAATTCTTGGCAACATAAAATTTGAGAAGGGCACAAAGAAAGTCATCGAAGATACGAGCGTTAATGAGAAAGTTCAGGCGCGAGTGTCATGATCAGGATGTACTCTTTGAACCAAAGAGGGTTTCAGAGAAAGTCTTGTGATCGCCTCCACTTAATGTTCAGGCATAAAAACGATTTAGTGAATAACAAGAAAGAATACTTGTGGAATTGGAGGAAAATTTGAGCCTGTAGAACCATATCAAATCGACTTTATTCTTATTTGTAATTACGATATCACAAACAACTTCACATTCCAATTTAATTATTCTTTTATATTGAATTTATGATATGTAGGATTATGGTCCAGGCGCACAACTTTATAATTAAGTAATATTGGTCGAGTAGGGCCTACTGGAGCATCCGCGATTTCCCGAGAAACAGAGGTGCAACTGTGTCTGTTCCTATGTTTATTTTCGCTCGTCTTCTACCGTGGTTCCGGGGATCATTTGTATAAAATCCAGTAAGAGCATTACTACTTTCTAGTATAGCAAAGACATTACCATCGGATGTTGACAAAACAATTTGTTCATGGATGGGCATGGGCGCAAAGACATTCCGTTTAGTAAGTATTTCAATTGAATCATCTGCAGAAAAGCTGTATCTTCTAAGTTCGAAGAGCCGTTTTGGATTCTTATAGGGAGTGAGCTGAATTGAATTTAGTGGTTCCAGTTCATATCCAAGTCCGTCAGGAGAAGCAATTCTGGTAGGTAGAACAGTGAACCTGTCAGGAGGAGACCTGGTCCTAGATCTTGGCCTAGCAGGAGGAGGAGTCCTCTTGGGGGAACGCGAAGTTTCTCCTCGTTGAACGCTACGAAGAGGTTTTCTATGAGGTGAACAGTCAAACTGAGAACTGAACTCTGCAAGAAGAAACAGAAGAGATTACAATTATTTTGAGTTTGTTCCCTGATGGAAGTGACGGAATGGAATAATATCCCATCAAATTCACACTAGGGCACCGATAAAGGTCTTCTTTGTATATGCCTGAACTTCCTCAGTTTTACAAGTCGTGTTCACTAAACAATTTACAGTTCTTCACTGACATCTTCTCTCGAACCACAGCAGGTGATTGGTTCCTGACGGTAGAATGTTAATTGAACATTTTCCAATTTCCAATTACTCTAAATTTATGATGAAGTGATTTCAAAAGTAACTTATACTTCTGTCTAATCAAAACCCCGGCTGTATCTACGATTCTTGAGACAAGCTGCCCTATTATCATTTTCATTTATTTACTCCGTCTTATTTTTTAGCTTTTTTCATTCTATGATCTTGAGGCTCTAGGACTCTCTTTGGAAAGAGAACAGGTTCTGTTTTGGATGAATTACCTTTTATTCACAGTTTTTCGTCTTGATTTGGGATGAAAGGATAGTATTCTGGGGTCCCGGAAATTAGAGCGAGCTCTGCAACAGTAGATTATACGCAATATTTCACGAGGATAATGCTCGGTTGTAGAACGAACTATGATTTTAATTTTTTTACAGAATTTTCTAGGTGCGTCCGAAAAGTATCCGACCTGCGTTCATATATTTACACCAGAGCGCTCGAGTGACCTCGAGTGACCCCTCTGCGGGGTATGAGAGTAACCAGCAGACACTTACAATTCCCTGAATGCCGTAGTTATCGGCTGGACCCGTTAGTTAGTGAGCAGCGTGCGTTTGCGTCTAACGTGTTCTTTCTGTTCGTCGTATTTGTATAGTGTTGAAAATGGCAGAAAGAACTGATGAAAGAATTTGCATCAAGTTTTGCTCAAATCTAGGCAAGAATTGTACGTTGTTACAGGTGGTTTAAAAATGTGCGCACATCTGTGGACAGTGACCCTCGTTCTGGCCGACATTCGCTGACATCAACAATGCGACTTGCGATTGAAGGTAATCGTCGATTAACTGTTCGTTAACTAGAAAATGATCTCGGAATACCGAAAATTCCTGTTTGGGGAATTTTAAAGAAGAATTTTGGAATGATTCGAATCTGCGCGAAATTTATTCCATAATACCTCATAACCGAGCAGAAGGACCATCGCTATGAAATCGCTCTGGACAACTTGGAAATGGTCAGTTATGATGAAAATGTCCTTAAGAAGATTATTAAAGGTGATGAATCATGGGTTCATGTTTACGATGCGAATTCGTTGATCAGTTCTTTCTGCCATTTTCAACACTACACAAATCCGACGAACACAACTTAAGGGTTCAGCTTAATCTTCTCCATTTGAAGTTGCTTGAGAAAATCATCTGAGATGATTACTATGATCTTGCCACAGTATCTGAAAAATTTGTATGCATCCACACGGAAAGAAATTTGGTAGACTAGCGTCACTTATAGGCAACTTCATTTCACCAAACTGTAGTACTCCAATACGCCTTCTGTTTATGACAATTGTTCTCCCTGTCAGAGAACGCTACGTTCACAGTGTGGGCAACTGTCGTCTTAGAAACGGATAAACTGACCTTATGTGACAGACGCGTTGCCAAAATTGGTGTTGCTGCTGCTTATATGCTTTGGTTGCGCTGGCCTTCTACTTTGAATGCAGCAGCTGTCAAAAATTTCTTTCCGTGCAGTAATTTTCAGATCACAAAAATGTAGAATGAAAAAGCATCGAGGATTTCCAGGTGACGGGATTGTTAGGTATTTGAAATGGCTTGCAGCAAAAGCTTGCTTGCAGCGTCATCCTTTTTAGTCTGAGAGAACAGTATAGGGAGCTGTAGAAAAACCAAAACTTGATTCAGGAAAACAACTCGATTCAAAACAAAACACGATTTGCTTTCCAAGGCATCTAAAAAGTCTAACGTAAGAGAAAACAAAAAAATACTCCAGAAGAAGATGAACTAAATAAATTTAAATTAATTTAGTGCCGCTTGTCCTTAGGATCGTGAATGCAGCCAAGCCCTCGGCCACCGTCTAGACTGACCGAGCACGCGAGGGAGAGTTCCGCTAAGATACATTCGCGAAACTGAGCAACTACTGTGATTTCTATATTATCAACCGGACTTTTAATGAGGAAAAATGCAAGCCTTTTCCAAAAATAAATTTTAATAGAAAACAAAAGTACCCCAAGAATAGGAACTTTTTAATAAACACTCTACATTCAAAATTTTCCAAAGTCGACTCGATAGGAGGGAAGGGCATAACAACCTCTTCAAAAATTACCCAGAATAAATTTTATTCGCATTCTTACAAAGAAAGTTATGAAAATTTGGGAATACTTCAAACGATTTTTTTGAAAGTTACCACCTTCTGCTTTGATGATTGCAGCGCAGATTTTGGGCATCCTTTCAACAAGTTTTTGTAATGTTTGAGGTTGTATGTTGTCCCACGCTTCATTCAAGCGTTCTCAGAGTCTAGGAAGGCTTGTTGGATTCAAATCTCGGACTCGCCGGTCAATTTCATCCCAGAGCAGCTCAATGGGGTTCAAATCGGGAGATTGAGGCGGCCATATGATAATCTGAAGCACACCATCCTTTTGTTTTTGTTCCAAATATTCAGTACAATAGCGCGAAGTGTGTTTGGAGTCCTTATCTTGTTGAAAAATGAGATTACGAATTCTCAATATACCTCTTTTTCGAGTGGAATGGACAGACAAAGGAAATTCCTTATATTGGTTCATAGGAGATCGAACGAGAGGGCGCTGCAACCCGATTGCAAATTACATTGAGTCGCAGCGCGCTTTGACTTCACCTCTCATGGAATAATAGCGAGTTTTTCTTATATAGGGCGCGCGTCATTCGGATCTCGAGCTTCGCGCTCGGCTTCATACGTGCTTGATTCAGTTTACAGTTTCATGCATACACAGAGTTTCAAATATTGCAAAACTGCTGAATACCTCTACTTCTATGAAGATTATTGAATTTTTTTAAATTTGCGATGAAGATTTTTTAAAAAAAATTAAGTTTACTCAATGCTCTGCTGACCTTAAGGAATACATTCACATTACAGTACTCGCCACCGATATTTACATCTCGCATGGTTTGGTTAATAAGCTAAATTTTTCATTGTTTAAGAAGCGTTGTCACGAGTAAAACAGAAAAAAATCTGCCCGCTGCGCGGGCATATTCTCGTAGCGTGCTTCGCGCGCGGCTCGCCTTGCTCGCAAGTTTGAGCGCGCCTAGGGCGCGCGTCATACGAACCTCGCGCTTCGCGCTCGGCTTCCTACGTGCTTGCTTCAGTTTACAATGCATGTAATGCATACACAGAGTTGCAAATTCCACAAAACTGCTGAAAACCTCTACTTCTATACAGATTATTGATTTTTTAAATATTTTTGATGAAAATTTTTTTTATATTTAGTTAGTTCAAATCTCTGCTGGCCTTGAGGAACACATTCTAATTACAATACTTGCCACTAATATTTGCATCTCGCATAGTTGGGCTAGCAAATTAAATTTTATATTGTTTCAAAAGCGTTATCACCATTCAAACAAAAAATATACACCTGGTTGAAAAAATTTCATGTAAAACTCGTAGAACGATGAACAATTTTTCTATTAAATTTTTCTTCCTGTCTCTTATTGTTTGGCTCGAAGATGGAATTTCGACAGTAAATTTGTAGATTTTTTGAAGGTAAACAATTTGTGTAGTTTCAATTTTTTCCATACCTCGCATAGTTTTGCTCAAAAATGATATTTTTCAATTTTGGTAACATTTTTCATGATATTAATCAAAAACTACACATCTTATGAAAAAATGGTATATATAAGATTTAGACGTTTTTATAAAATGAATCATTTTTGCTCCTTACATTTTTTCGCAATTCGCATAATTTGACGAAAAAATGAATCTTTCTAATTTTCATTCATATTTTACCTACTATAAGGAACAGTACCTTCAATTTTTGAATCTTAGAAAAAAAATCCAAAAAAATGTTCGAAATTCTACCCCTCTTCTATTTTGGATCTAAAATAGCTGTTCAACGAACGCCACTTGTATTTTTGGTCCCTCGAAATGGGTGCCAGAGCACGATAGAATATGATCATTCTTTTGATAGTTATCAAGTTCACAGATTATTTTTCCTTTTTTTTTATGCGATCGAAATTGGAATTTTTGATTTTTTGAGAAAATTCAAAAAGTTTTATTCACGATCTTGTAGGACTCTCAAAAAGAAACATTTTTTCTCTCTGACTTTCTTTTCAATCTAGCGTAATTTGGCTAAGAATTCTCATTTTCTTTTATATTTTTGAATTTTGAAAATGTCACAACTCTGTCAATTTTGATTTTATTAAAAAAATCATAAGGATAAATTGTTTCTTTTTTTACCTACTATAAGGAATCGTACTTAGAATTTTTGAGTCTTGGAAAAAAATCCAAAAAAATGTTCAAAATGCGCTCCCCCTTTGATTTTCCACCCAAAATAGCTGGTTAACAAACTTATCCTGTCTATTTGGTCCCTCGAAATTTGTGCCAAAGGGCAACCCAATCCAATCATTCTTTCGAAAGTTTCATCTGAATTTTTTTTCATTAAGACGTATATTTCCTGTTTTGATCGTGACAACGCTTTTTAAACAATAAAAGATTCAATTTGCTAGCCAAACTATGCGAGATGTGGATATCGCTGGCGAGTATTGTGATGAGAATGTATTCCTCAAGGCCAGTAGAGCCTTGAGTAAACTTAAATAAATAAAAAAAATTCGTCAAAAAGGAAAAAAAAATTCAATAATCTTCACAAAAGTAAGGTTTTCAGCAGTTTTGCAGTATTTGAAACTCAGTATATGCATAACACTGTGAACTGAATCAAGCACGTATGAAGCCGAGCGTGTAGCACGAGGCTTATACATTATCAAGCGTGAAGCGTGAGATCCGAATGACGTGCGCCCTAGGCGCGCTCAAAATTGCGAGCGAGGCGAGCCACGCGCCACGAGAATGTGTAAATGTGTAAATTTTCATAAGACAAACTATTTTGGAACTTTTGATTTTTTTCGTACCTCCCATAGTTCTGCTGAAGAATGAAATTTTTCATTTATGGTACCTAACATTTTTCACGATTTAAAAAAAAATTATGCATCTCATGGAAAAAATGTTCTCTTACAAATTTTTAGATCTTTAACAAATAAATAATTTCGGTCCTTTATATATGTTGCACCTTGCATAGTTTGAGCAGGAACATGCATTTTCGATTTCTGAAAAATCGATTCCGATGGATAAAACCAGAACCATTGGTCCAAAATGTCTGTTTAACGGACTCGTCCTGTCTTTGGTGGCCTTGAAAAAATGTGCCAAAGCCCAATCCAATATGATCAATTCTCTCGAAAGTTATCAAGTACGCAGATTACAAACTACAGACAGAAAGGCACCTTCGTAAGAACCATTTTTCCTGACTCGGGGGGTCTCAGAACGTGGAGATTTTATTGAATCCGCGAAAGTCAATTTTCGAAAAAAACCAATACCTTCTCATTCAGAATAAGAATGTAAAAATTAGGGTGTTATTATAGTAAAAGGAAAAAATGCAAAAACAATTTATTAAGTTGCCAAAACTTGGAATGTAGTAAAAGGGCACCGTCAAAAATTCTGCGTTAGGGGGGGGGGCACGTTTGCTTAGTTACGCCACTGCTTGTTGGAGAAAGCATTGTTGTTGATAAACGTTCCGAATGTATAAAACGACTCAAGATTCAAGATACTGATCAACAAATATTAGTTTGCTCTCTGCATTTCAGCGTTGATGCATATGTATTTCTTCGTTTGTTTTTATACAGTTATTACGTGATTAGTATCACGAATTATCGCCAATTTTGGCGTAATTGTATGTGGCTTTGAGGGTAATCCGCTTGTACGTAAGCACAGTGAAAATATATCAATCCCATCTTCCGCTTTGTCAGTTGTTCCACACACCATTATAAAACCAGGATTGACCGCTATTTCACCTTTGATCATGTTTCCCGAAGACGGCGTTGCAACAGCATACTCACACAATGTTTTGAAAGAGAAGCAACATTTTTGTCATATTTTAATAATACTTCACTTGAATAAATGTGTCAAGACTAATGCTAATCATATGCATGCCGAATCCCATGGGCAGCCATGTTTGTTTTGAGACAGCAGTGCCCCTTTGCTGGCGGTGGATGTTCTGTTTGTTAATTCTCTCTAAACATGTTCTTCATATCAAGATGCACCAATTTTTCATTCAGATTGAATCCACAGGCACTCAGCCTCAAACATATTAATATCGAATGATTCGCTTCTACTCAGCCCATTACTGTTAGTTTATCCAAATCATTCTGCAACATTCTGGAACAGTTTTTATCCGTTCAACGTTGATCAGCTAAATCAGTCCAAATATTCCTGTTCAAGGATCAGACTCATTCCGATCGATAGCCCTGCGATTTTGAGAAATTTTGACATTTCCTCTGAATGATCACTTTCTAATTCAGAATTATCCTAGATGATTTTAAACCAGCTATTCACCCTGAGTAAATCTTCATATTGTAATATTTGCAAATGATGAAACATTATTGTTGATGAAATAGGGTGGTGAGACACTAGACCGTTTTGATGAACTAACTCTGGAATATTGGTTTATACTCTCTCCCTATTACGGGTTCTGAGAGTTTCGGCATAAACTTCTCTGTATTCCTTTGCACACCTCACCAATAACTCAAGGGTGAGGGGGACCTACAGTTTACGGTGGGTTCCGAACCACCAAGAGCAACAGCTACTTGATACTTGGAGAACTTAA
>WSXT02187029.1:0-20357 GCA_011762715.2 Neuroterus valhalla | reverse complement strand
TGTGGTGTGTTTGCCTCTTGTTACAATTTGGTGGTCAGGACGGTTGCGGTGGGGTGCGGGGGCTCTAAAGAAAAGTCACCATTGTTACTCACATAAGACAGACCACCGTTTTATACCATAATCCTACAAGGAACACAGGATAGCACTAACACTAGCGTCGGGATATAATCCGATCGGCACTCCATAATTATAAAATTAAGCACTAAACATAGTGGTGCAGCCCAGGAGTGAGCGAAATTAAAAAGAAAAAAAACAATGAAAAAGGAAGCAACTAGAGAAACCACCTGGCTGTACCACAAAAACTAAGATTCAAGTCCTACCTTCAAAAGGAGGAGGGTCAATAAGGCCGATTTTTGGCCCATCTACAGATTGGCCTCAAACATGTTTTATTTTATTCATCTAAGTAAGTCTCATAACTCCTTAAAAGGATTTTTCCGGAGAAGGATCTGATTTCAAGATATAGTCATTTTTAGGTTCGTGTTTTACATGGGTTTTCGCAAATTCAATCAAATCATGCTAAGTTTCACATTGTTAGTGTGATTCAACGAGTTACCTCAATTTAAATATAAATTATTTAAAGAAAGCATTCTAGGTAAACTTACTTTAGGATGTAGGTAGTTGCAAACAGGAAGAGAAATATTCTCATTGTCACGCCTCACGGTGACGAAAAAATATGAAAAGATTATGAAATAAGATGCGGGCTTGACCCATAGTGTTATATCAAATAGAGGCGTACCGAAAGATTTCAAAAACTTAAAAGCATGCATTTGAATGCAAATACTGTAGATGCAATACGAATACTATTCGGCGGTCTATTCCAAAGGAGCCAACCATAAATTACGTAAGGGTTCTTTTGTGGAATTTCTACACGCCCACCTTTCCCCCACAAGATGGATACGCGCAGCTGTAGGCAAAGATTCCCTACTCCTACTGAAAAAAAGGAGTTTCCTAAAAGTTTTACGTAAAATAAGTTCAACGTGCCCTTTCCAAGAAAGATTCCTATTGTATATCGAGCCAAGACCATTCACAGAATCAATGAAATCAATTGCAAGACCATTTGCGTACAAGGGTGGGAGAGGGTCCAAAACTTTAGAAGGATTATGAAAAGACGATCTAACCAGCATGGCGTGTGTTTTCTGTGGATTTAGTTTCAGACCAGTGGAGACTACCCAGTAGTTGACGTTATTTATATCTTCCTGGACGATTTGAAATAGGTTCCTTATTCTACTAAGTAGCCCTGAAAGATAGATTTTACTTTCATCAGTATAAAAGTGGTATTTGCAATATCGCGGGACAGCGGAAAAGTCGTGTGTGAACACATTGAACACTTTAGGTCCAAGTATTGAGCTCTAGAGATTTCCACTGGCTAGCTCATTCCATTCGGAACGAATATCATCACTGTCAGCCACACACTGTGCTCAATTACTCAAATAAGATTTAAACCATATAAGAGCACAGTAAGAGATTCTTAGGGTTCTCAATTTTTGTTTAGAAGGTCGTGATTTACAAGCTCTAACGCTTTTGAGCAATCAAAAGACACAACAATAGTTACTTCATTTTTGGCCATTACAGTTTTTAAATCAGAAGTAAATTTTAGAGAAGCAGTGATGGTACTACGCGCTTTCCGGAAGCCAGAATAGAAAGGATCAAGTTGATTGTGTTTGTCCGAATACTCCGTGAGCTGGTGGTCTACTATTTTCTCAAACGGCTTGCTAACAAACTTAGAATAGAGATCGGTCGAAAATCCGCCAGAGCCGAAAGATTAGTGATCTTTTGAATAGGTCGAATGAGTGCTTGTTTCCAAATATTGGGGAAAATTCCAAGCTGTAGCGAATTATTGTATACATGAAGTAAAAAAAGGAGTATGCCACGGAGAGAAATTTTAACCATCATAATTGAAATTCTATCAACTTCGATAGCCCCAAAAGTTATCTTGGTAATAACTGGAAGCAGAGAGTCTGTGACTCAATATAAGAGAAGTGAAAATTAGAATCATCGTAGGAAGGTACATCACTGGTTAAGAAAGTAGTATCAATTGGTAAGGGGTCAATCAAAAAAACGTTCCTTAAAGTCATTTACTGGGTAGTTTTGATCAAAGGTTTGACCTCGAGAGGACATTTCTCCAGTCAGCTTTAGAGAGAAGGGTAAACTATCCATCCCGATCAACTTTACTGAGGTTCCTGAATTTTTTGAAACTCGGGGCGGAAGTTATACTAGATTCCAAATTATATTGTATTTGAATGAGACCATAATTAGACAAAAAGGGAACCGGGCGTCGATAATAACATTGTACTTTAGATAAATCTTCCACAGCCATAGGATCAATCCATGTTCTTGACGAGCCGGAGCGGTGCGTAGATCCATGCCGTACTATAGATGGGCCCACAGAGTTAATAAGAGACAAAAAGTATTTGGATTAGTTAGAAGAAATATTTAGGTTGATGTTAAAATCCCCTGTGATTATAACATTATTATGATTGACTTTGCAATCGAAAAGCTCATGCTCAAAATCGTTACCAAAACCAGCGTTAGGTGATTTATAGACAACCCCAAAAAGTAAACGTTCATGAGAGGCAAAGATATCAAGGATAACAATTCAGTAGCCGGCACAGAGGTTTCAGTACTGCTGTGCAGAATCCTACCTTTTATATCATTATGAACATGCACACATAATTGAATAATTATTTTTCGGAATAATTGTTCGCAAGTAACAGAAGTTCTTCACTTGACTGATCAGTGATTCAAGACACAATAAACGATGTAAGGTGATGAAAAGAGAAGGAATACCAAAATATCTGGAGAGTGGATGGGAAGAAGGAGATGGACAAGAATAGTTAGGTGAAGATTAGAAAATTAAGTAAAGGAAGCAACGTATCGGGAGAAGGATGAGAAGAGAAAATGCAGAGTATGCGAATGGGTGTGAGAGACATGGAGGCATGTTTGAGATGGTTGCATGATGGTAAAAAAAGAGAGGGAAGGATAGCAAGAAAGTCCTGAGGACATTTTAGGAGGAGAAGGTATGGGAGAAGAATAAATGGAGGAAGTAGAGAAAGCTAGAGGACTATAAGAAGAAGTTTAGAAAGTGTCGGGTAGAGGGAATAGGATGGAAATAATAATGTTTTACCTGAAATCAACAATTAAATAGAATTAAGAGAATTAAGAGAAAATTAAATAGAAATACCGCAATACATTGTAACATGTGCGACCATTCTGTGCACTTGAAGGGTGCCAACATGATTACTGGGTAATACACCTGTGTTAATTGCGAATCGGATTAATTTTTTTTAATCTTCTAGTTACATCAAATTTATCCTAAATTTCTTTTTCTACTACTCTATTAAAAATAAATTATAAAAATATGCTGTTTTCTGACATTTTTTTACATGGCTCACAACTCCCCACCAAAATTACGAATGCCGATTTTTTTACTTTTAGCCGATCTGCAATATTTCAAGGATGACGGTGATTTTTTTCAAATTCTTTTGTCCAGTAGTTGTGTTCAGATGTCCTTTAAAAATTCAACTTAAAACATCTAAAATCTATCGATTTCTATGGAAAATATACCTCGAAAACCAAACTCGGCTCACAACTCCCCACTTTCCCCTACATTTTGTTGCAAGAGTGGAAAGCAGGACTATGGAGCATACTTTGCTCTTTTTCTGTTTCCGCTCAATTGACATATTTACTTGTGTGCAATAGCGGGTGCGTCAAAATTTTTAATTTTGTGCACGATCGAAACCCGAGAGACCTCCTTCCATTACAACTTATATCTACTTGTACATAGTACATCACGAATGAAACATAAACGTTTTCGAAACCTTTTCTGGCAAACCAGAAACTTTTGGAATTTTCGTTAAGAGAAACGTTTTGAAAACGTTGGATACTTTCGCTGATTTTTGAGACTCAGGGGAACAAAACTTTTCAAAAACGTTTTAAAAATGTTTAAACAATAAAATTTTGAGTGAATACAAATTCAACAAGTATTTCAAACATTTTCAAAACGTTCGGAAAACATTTCAAAGAAATTTGGTAAACGTTCAAAAGAAGTTTGAGAAGAGTTTGACAAGTAAAATTTTGAACGTTTGAAATCACGACCGTATTCCAAATGTTTTATGACGTTTGGAAAACGTTTGATCAAGAAATTAGGGTATGTTCTAAATACTATAGAAAGTATATGAGCTACTAAAATTTTTTTTTATTTTTTGACCAAACGTTTTCCAAAACATCTTAAAATGTTTCTCCAACGCAAACGTTTGACAAACATTGAATAAACGTTTGGAAATTTAATCTGCTCAAATTCCGCTTGGTTCAACGTTCATCAAACGTTTATAAACATTTTTGTTCAGTCAACGTATCAAAAATTTGCGGAAGTATTCGACGTTTTGAAAACGTTTTTCCCATCAAAATTTACAAACGTTTTAACGTTTTGCAGCAACTGTTTTCAAAATTTGTGCAAGACGTTCGGGGTTATCCGGGATATGCCGATGGGATTTTGTCTTTATTCGTGATATGAAAATCATTGCTATTTCTTCAATATGTTCTCTTTTTTCTGCTCTCTAATTTATTATAATATATTTCCCATACAATATAATCCAATATAATCTTCATTGCATAAAATCTCATCAGTTCAGAGATAAGAATACTCTGCAGGAGCGATAAAAATGAAAAAAAAAACCGAGAGGTATAAAAATTTATGGAAAATAAACTAGACGCTTGAACAATTTACAAGATAAGAATTATGACCCATGCTATCGTCAAACGGAGTAAGACCATGAAATAATTATTAGTTACACTGGTAACTAAATTCCTCGTTAATACATGAATCAGTTTTTCCTCTACTTGAAGAAATGAGGGGCGTGTATACTCTCGTTTGCACCCTAGTAATCATATTCAATTATACTGGTAAAGACATTCATACAATAATTATTCGAATTTCCAAGCTCCTCAATAATAACACTTTCTCTGGGGTAATCTGCATTGTTACCTAATTCTCATTGGTTCCCAATTTCTATGGGTGTTTGTCCGAAATAACTACAGAGTTACTTTGCTGGACCATCACACATAGTTTGCTGTCATCTGAGTTTAACTTCGAAAGTCAGATATAAACATGAAGGTAGCAGAAGTTCTCTTTAAATTAAAAAATACGGAAGGAATTGACATCATTTGAATGAGATTTAAGGGAATTCTTTCGCCAACATGCAAATAGCATGCGATATTCCCGGATGGTTGCCCATCCAAGTACTAACCGCGCGTAACGCTGCTCAACTGTAGTGATCGGACGGGAACTGGTTTTTTGAGCGTGGCATGAATAATGATTCAATGGATTCAGGGAACGTATATTTAATTCAATTCAAACTCTCACTTTTAATGGAAGTACACAAGTGTGTGTGTACCCTGACTTGTAAAAATTTTCAAGTTGAGGTACAGACCCACACCCCACATTACACCCACCCACTCTAGTATTTAAAGGGTCCAACAACCAGACTGTTATGGAACCCTCTAAGATTAGCGAGACCTTTTTATATGCAGTTCGATTTATGGTCTGATATGGGAAGGGATTACAATTTTTGAGATAGTTCAAGATTGCGCAAAAAGTTTCGTGTCAGTCAAAGTCTCTACTGTGCATGATTCTACGCAATTGATATGTAAGATGGTCATTTCGTGCATTAGACTGATATAGTGCAAACGACCTTGTATGATAGTCCCGCATCACCTAAGGCTGCGCAGATGTGTTCCGTAGAACTAGAAAAAGTGCTGTAGAATTTCGTGGCCGTGTAGCACAACTGCACATCCGTAACTTTCATAAAACCTCACTTCACGCCCGTTAGTGCACTGAAAATCTTCTAAGCTATTATGAGAATCTAAGAATTTTTTTTCACTTCAATGAGTGGTGCATAGATTTAAATGTGAATTAATGATCTTCAGCCACCTTCAGGCACGTATACATGTATGCGGTTATGCGTGAAGTTGAATGCGTAAATTGCGGTATCGAAGCAATAGCATAGGGGTTGCATTGCCTTCAATTGCCTTCCTCGATAATACGAGTGCGCACGAGAATTGAGAAAATGAAAATTTCAGTTTGTTGGAAATTGTGGAAAATGTTCCGGAGGTGAGGCTCTAATATTTATTTATATGCATCAATCAGCATGTTGGTGAGTAAAAAGTTGTGAGGATAAAGTTATGCTTCCAAGTTTTCTTTGGTTTTACGCCAAATTTTTGAAATTTCGGATGAATTTTCAGGTTTAATTTGAAGATCCCCGGAGTTTATTAATCTCTGAGCACTTACTTCAATATTATTTCTGTGAAATATAGAAGCTGTTTTCTAGTTTTTTACATATTTATATATAAATATTGAAAATCAATAAGTAAGGAATGCATTTGAATGTATGCATCGCAGACAAAGAAATGATTTCAATTGCTTGTCAACCTTGAACAATTACAGAATAAAGATCATGTCGTCATGAAATTCACCAAATATCAAGCATATTTCATTCAATAAATAATATAATGAATAAGCCATTCAATTAAATTGTCAGACTATAAATATTTTGTTTGTAAATTGTACAATAAAGTTTGAGTTCATATTTGCTCAATTTTAAGTGCTCCTTGTTCAGAAGTATTCCATATTGATTGTTCTGAAATAATAATAAGAATTTAAATTTCCAATCAAGTAATTATTGAAACAATTTAATCATTTTCAAGATCCAGGAATTTTATAATTACGGAATATTTTCTCGTGGCAGTTTCAAACTTGGAATTGCTTATTTAATAGGGGTTTTAATTCTGGATATTTGAATATTTAATTTTCGAATATGCAAAAGGGTTATTGCAGAAATATATCATTTAAATTCGGAGACTTGAAACTGGAATTGTCAGATTCAATTTTTGGAAATTGAATAATTTGACATCTATATGCTTCAAACTTGAACAATCAAAAATTAGAACTTAGCCATTTAGAAGTAAGTGATTATGTATAGTAATGTGCTTTACTGGTAAAATATAATCTAATTTTCTAGATGCTGTCTAATTCCTTGTCAAGTTCATCACGAAAGAATACAATTTTATTTCATGATGAAGTGCAAAATATTTTTGTGGAGAACAATGTACTAAAAGAAAAAAAAGCTACTTGAGCACTACTCCAATGATAGTACATTGACGTACGAAAAAGATGGGGAATCATTCTTATTTCAAATTGCTTATTTTCGGGGGCGCGGGCGGATTAACGGGCGGGCTAGCAGGGGCTTTAGCCCCGGGCCCCAACATTGGGAGGGCCCCGCGAACTCTTCGAATGAAAAGAAATAAATCATTGTATATTTGTGTACACATAATTTAGTTTTGCGCATGCATGATGCATTAATCCAAACTGATGTACGAAAGTATTATAGAAAGATTGAACATTTTGCTGCCCTTGAGTGGGCCCCATATTCATTTTAGTCCCGGGCCCCGTGGAGCTTTAATCCGCCCCTTCTTATTTTGCCTATAAACGTCAATAAATGAATCGGTTACAATTTTCGGAACAAAGTTCCTTATAGGAGGGTAGAGAGAATACGTGAGTAAAGACCTCTTCCACAAAAATTGTCTTGCTTCCGCGACGCTGAAAAGCGTTATGGAGCAGCGCTAATATTGAGGTCTATAGAGGGATATATGACACCGATTGAAATTTTTACGAGCATCGTCAACGACCTACAGATTTTACGGAAATGCGACTTCTTGCATTTTACAAAATTTTCAACCAATTTTCCTACTTTTGATACCTTATTGTTATTAGCTTCACAACAAAGTTTGAATCGCAAAAATCGGACTATTTCTACAATTTTTCATATTTCATTATCATTTCGTAATAGAAGTAAAAATATTCGAATTTTTGCGATTCAAGCTCTTTGTACTCATAATTATGAAGGGTTTTTAATGTACATAAGCTAGTGGAAAATTGTTGTAAATGTGACATGAAAGAGAAGCGTCAACGATCCTAATCTACTCTCACAGACTAGCATTGACATAATAAACCGGTTCAAATTTCAACGACCCCTGTTTACAACTAATTTATTTGAACTCGGAGATAAAAAATATTTAAAAAGTGGACGTCTCAAGTGACACGCGGAAGGAAAGAAGTTTTTTGCGTATATTCGTACGTCATTTCTCCTTCTCACGTATTCAAATCTCCGTTCCTACCGCATATTTCAAAGACACGCATTACTTTTATATAATTATTTGAGGACCGTTTATATTCAGTACTTGTAAGGCAACGGAAGGAACTACGTTCCTTCTGCGTGTCACTTAAAAAAAAATGCTTCGTATAGTATATGTTTCATATAATTCAATTACTATGAGTTCCCTTTAAATGTTGAGCGGTTTTTGCGCATTTTGTTTGATCGTCGAATAGTTGTGAACTTTATCTTCTGTACCTTTCTCTGGAAAACATTCCCGGAAGCGAATATTACTCAAGAGTCCACTTCTTACCTTAATATATTTTAGTTCTAGCTTCTGTAACTTGTATAGAGAATTCCGCAATCGTTAGTCAAGACCAACTTACCTTCCTTTTCACATAACATCCCGTTAATCCTCTCTCTCTCTTCTTGCAGAGTTAGGTTCGCTGTTCGATTGTCTACCTAATGGCGAGCCAATTCCACGTGTTTCTTCTGCCAGAACTTTGGTTTCTCCTTCAGACAAATATCATTCTCCTGACGAGCCTTCTTCTCCGGCTGAGCCTTTTTTCCGTGCCAGGTCCAGATCTCCCCATGCAAGAAGTTATCCTTCTCTCAGCTACACAGTTACTCCAATCAGCATTCCTTCCCCTAACGGAACTGAATGTGAACTTGAAAACCTTAGATTCATCCGCCTTATTCCCAATACGAATCAGCATCGGCAGTTCGAACTTCGAAAATACACTTTTCTTGCCAATGAACGAATTAAAATAAACTTAGGATATAGTATATATACGACCTTGCCAACCCAGGAAAAAATTGTATTATCAACATTCCATGGTGACATCTTTGCTATATTAGAGAGTAGTGACACTCTTGCTGGATTGTATAGAAGAGGTGCTAATAGACGGGCAAAAATAAACATGTACACCTACGCAGTTAACAGCTTGACTCCAGCTGAAGTCAAGGAAGCTCCAGTAGGCCCCCGCGTTAAAATCACACGAAATTTTCGAATAGAATGGGTGAACCACGTAAATTACAATCCTTCGAATCATAATTTGAATTCCAAAAAAAGTTATCACTAAAATGTTATGTCGTTTTCATTCCGATGATGGATCAATATATATTATATGAGGGGTATTTACATAATAGTCCTATGTTATGGTTTCCAAAAGCCTTAATCTTCCGTCAATGTCTGTAGACATTTTTTCCCGGGAAAAAACGAAAAGTAGTTTCTTCTAATCCACTCAAAGAAATATTTGAGGGTTCAATATTTAGGGGTGATTTCGGAAAGTGTAAAGTTCGCGAGTCACGAAAATGAATTCGTTCACACCAGACAGGTCAGAAAGCAGATTTCGAAGAATTAAGCAGCATTCTTAATCCTATGTATATACCATTTTTGCTTCAACTTCAGGAAATTCCTGCAAAAATACTCCATATCCTATGAAGATATTAGCTCTTGTAACAAGGCCTCCTGTAACAAGGCTATCGAAATCGACACTAATTGCTGTCTGTGATACGTGGAAGTCCTATACCGTTGTCTCAAATCGGTATTTATTTTCACGAGGAAATCGTGTGCTACCCACTTCACGACCTAGCCTTGGATAACGCCACATTCTTGTCGAGAAAAACAGTATACGCGCATGGAGACGAAAACTTGGTAAGCTAAATCGCGTGATTAGCTGCACTCGGTCGCAGTGATCGCGGCTTTGCTTAAGCGAGCGTGGTGACACCCGTTGGGCTTTGGCCTCGGGCTGACATCTCCGCGCTCGATATCGCAGAGCCACGATCAATGTGTCTTTAGCAATGACCCAGTGTATAAAGCTTTAAAGAGCCATGATAGATCACGATTCACACCCTCTTCGCATTTCATCACTCTCTTCCTGATCACTGGCCTTGTTCATTAGAGTATTACTGGCTATACTCCGTAGGAATTGCATGCCAAACGCGTTCATTTTATTCCTATTTATTTCTAATACCTCTAAGTCGCACTACCATACAGTACAGTAGATGGAACCATAGAATTAAGAATTGCCATTCTAACTCTGTGCGTTACATTTTTACGTCTTGTAATATGGTTTTTACACTTCTGACATTCTGCCAACTCTAGTTAATACGTCTGTGTCTCTACGCATCTATGTTTCCGCCAGCAGTAATTGGACCTCCAGGATATACGAGAACATCAACTTTTTATATCCTTTCTTTCTTTCTTTCTTCGAAGCAATGTTGCATACTCTTTTTCCATCCTTTCTCTTGAATACAATGATTTTTGTTTTATTCACGTTGATTCTGTCTCAACAATCTTATCATCTGCAAAAGACAGCCCATGCACTTCCACCTTCCTGCGATTAACACCATCTTCTTTCAAGACAGCCATTCTTAGACAGTTGGTCATGCATATATTGAAAATCTAGGAGGACATAACGCAACCGTGCCTTACGCCTATAATCAGGACAGTCACCTTTATCATGAATGAATAAGAATAAAAATCCGGCTGCAGATGGTAGGGATCTAAGAGAATAACAAGCCCACAGGACTAAGTGGGTCAGGCATCCTTCGGAAGGTTATTGGGAGAGTTGAGGTAATTGGGGATTTTTAGAAGGGGCTTTGTTCAAGGGTGAAATGTATGGCGATATCCCGTGAGAGGGATGAATAAATATACGTTAACACCCAAAATGGATATACAAAGAGTCGAAATATTATATAATCTACCAAATTCATATTTTACATGCATACCTGCTTGTTTGTTATTCGTAAAGAAAGTTAGATAAGCACACATGTTGTATAGTGATAAGTGGTACAAACAAGTGGAAGAGATATACGCTGGATATAAAATTACAGCAAGAATCAAAGCATTGCCAATAAAGTAGGTTTACAGCATAAGAAGTTGTTTAGACAAGCTTAGTAGATCCCTTAGAATCCTTCTTTGGTACCGGTTTGCTGAATGAGATTTTATAGAGATGAAGTGTGTTGAATCCTAAAACCATTCCGTGTGTGTGTTTGTTAGGTGAAATGATTGTTATGCAGTGGGAACTATTGTAATTCAGAGATAATGATTGCCATTCAGAAGGATGATGATAATAATCCATTAGTAATTTGAAGACTCTGGAGTCCCGACAATAATAAAAGACAATTGAATAATAATTTATCAGAAAAGCGGTTCTAGTGAATATTTAGAAAAGTGACTCATACTTTTCCTCAGGATTCATATTATGTCAAATCCTTGTTAATAAGGATGCTTTAGATCTTATAACGGAAAATAAATGTGATGTGAAGAAAATTATAAAATTGATAACATGACATAGATCTCTCAAAATTGATATTATAAGAGCGTTATGCATAATCATTATTTGTAGTAAGGTCTTATGTTTTTGACGCACGCAAAAGGTATGAAATAATAATCATTTTTTAGTCGTGTATTTTTCAGATATGTTCAGATTTATTTACTATTTAGGTGAAATTAACTGGAAGTGAGTACTATAAGATATTCTTATGAAACAAAAAATAAAACATGTTCGTTTCAGTGAAATTACTGAAATGCTATCATTGAATTGAAAACTGATCCCTTCCACTATTTGATTCGTTTTTCTTCCATTATTATTTCCTATTTATTATATAGAATTAACTTGATTCAAAGGCACGTTCTCTGCTTATCGGTCAATTCTTGTTTAAAATCGATAATTTTATATTTCGTATTTCCACGTTCCATTTACAAAACTGAAAATCGTTGTGTTTCCAGAAACTTGATTTGCATAAGTTACTATATGTATTAGGTCAATAATATTCTAAAAATAGATTGTTTTCACAGTTCAATGTATCAACTTTATCTCTTCTCTGCGTCTCCTACGCTTTTTTATCCGAATAACCTTTCCTTGCTTTTCACGACAAGTCCCACAACAATAGGGTCATCCACTAATTTTTTTTTATGTTTGCATATGATCAAAAGTGGAAAGAAAAAAGTGCTAACGTTAGTATTTTGTGCTCAAATGTAAATAAAAAAGTGCTAAAAATCCAGAAAAATAATCTATATGTATACCCAAAGGTAAGGAACGAAAAAAATGGTACGGAATCGTTCGGCGTGACATGTGCCCTACAATATCTTTTTTGTCAACAGCATATTGTCGCGAATATCATTTCAATGTAAATAAATACTTTTATTTTATAGAATAGTAAATCGTGAACCATAGCAGCAAATTTGTCTTCCAACGACTGAGCGTGAACATGCAAGAACAAGGCATAGACGAGCCTGAAGCGCAAGACAGCCGAGTTCTTGCAAACACGCGAGGCAATGAAAAGACTACGCTACTATGGCATCGGTATTTCATGTAATGAGATTATGTTTCTGGTGCTTTCTTTTTGAATTACGTATTACCTTCGTGGTAACTTTAGAGAGATAAATCTTAGCAGAACAATCATGAGAACAGTGCGCTTAAGGTAAAATAACTGATGCGCATGCGCAAACGCCGTAAATTTGAGCTTTTTTGGCCTAGGCAGGTAAAGTTACTCCTCCAGTAACCACGCCGAAAGATAGTTTTTTAATTTTTCAGTAATTCTACTATTTTCAAAAAATAGTATCCACCAAACAGCGGATATAATTTTAATTCGTATATTTATTTCAATCAAAATCAAATTATTGAATTTGGGGGTTAGAGCTTGCCCGTTTGAAAACTCCGACAAGTTTCGGACAAATTTCGGATTCCGCAACTGGTCCGAATTTGTCCGAAACGTGATCCGCTTTTTGTCCTCCGGATTCTATACGAAAGTGTCCAAAATTTGTCCGACGGAAGAAGCACTAAATTAAATCTGGTTTTCATCCGGTAGAATCCGAAAGTTGGCCGGTGTAATGGATTCAATCAATCCGGAAAAAAATCCGTTTGAGTCCGCGTTTTTTACGGTTTAACGGATCGTAATAATCCGAATTGTGTCCGTTCATGTCTGTTTTTTGGACGGTCTGAAGAGTTCGATCAATCCACGCATAGAGATTTACTTACATAATACGTTAAAACCGATATTACAGTTTAGTATAATTTTCTACGATATACACTGAGAAACCTTGTCCTACAGTCCTAATAGAAAAAAAAAGAAACTCACATACGCTATTGAACCCGAAACCGAATATATACACTATACAGTATTATACATTATACATTATTTCATCTCAATTTAAATTCGGAATTGACAACATTTGGAATAATATATTTGTGTACTCTGAAAACATATGATATTATTAAATTATAAGCTGAAAGAGGAAAATCGGGTTAGTTGAAAACAAAGCTGGCAGGAATCGAACACGCGTCTTCGGGGCAGCAGTCGCGCGATGTTCCATTTATCTACAGAAAATGGATTAATTTCAGATGGGACCGGACTGTTTACGGAGTCGATGTTTTCGAACGTACCGATTTCGGATTTATTTGGATTACTTTCCGTATTTGACTTTAACAAAAATAATTTCAAGTTCTGAATTCTGGACTGATTTCAGATAGAGCCAGACTATTTCTGGAGTCGATGTTTTTGAACGGACAGATTCCGGACCTAATCGGACCACTTCCCCGTTTTCACTTTAACAAAAATAATTTCAGGTTCTAAACTCCGAACTCATTTCGGATGAAAGCGGACTCTTTCCGGAGTTAAACTCTATTGTCCGGACAGACTTTGAACTCAGCCAGACAAATTCCAGATTCGTTTCGTACAGTCTTCGGATTAGATCGGACAGGTTTCGGAAAAAATTCTTGAATCGGCTCGATTCCGGATGAGTTCCGATCAATTCCGAAATCCGAAATTTTCAGAAGGGTGCTGTTTGTCAAAACCCATGATGCCCACAGTCGACTTTTTTTTCTTCTCTTTCTTTTATTCAAACTGAGACGCACCGTATCCAGGAATACTTTTCTAACTAAAATAAATCCGTATATAAAAAAAAAACCTCTATGATCAATTTTTATTAATTATTTCATCAAACTTGCACATGTATTTTGAGCTCTTATAACGGCGTGTGACGTCACATCACTTGTTTCGCGGTATGATGGCCGCACATGTTCCGTTTGGAAAATCGACATTTCTGGTCGATATTTTATCACTTTTTAATGAGTAATTACATAAACAACATTAAATTCCAATTTCATATTCAAATTCTTTGGGAGTCGAAGTTTATAGAAAAACACGCAGTTACACTCTCAATCCCTTGGATCGCAATTATGGTCCAAACAATGACAAACCTGCGATTCTGGCCCAATGAAAAATTCCGGTCCAATTTGACCAGATTTTTTTTACCGCTGATTTCCAAAAATTTTTAACATTTCCATCTATCTAAAAAATTTTCAATAATGATTTCATGTAGGCACTCTGGAACATACCACGTACGATTCTACCAGTTGAATTTCCTCTAACAAGCTGATCCTCACCAGAGTTCCGAGATTCGAGTTAGCCAGTGGAAATTGTCTCTTGACTACGGTTACACACTAATGATCAGTTGAAATTGCAGTGGCTCGAAATTGTGCAGCAGGTATTTCGAGCTTGGCTCTCAACAGCTCCCAATCGATGAAGCTAAATCACAAATCGAAAACCCTTCAACCGCCAGTGTGCAAACTGCAGAGTGTGCTCTTCAAATCACGAGCCCTGAAATATCTTAAAATGTTCTCTCCGTTGCTTTGGGCATGTACAATGGCACATGGACTAATCAGGAACATTTAAAAACAAATCTTGGAATCCCTTGAAAATTTGCTGAAAACCTTGTGAGATTCCAGTTAAAAAAAATGATTGAGGCAAATAGCGGCGGTTTGATATTTTCAGATTCGCCCAAATCCTGCTTTCTGATCCGTTGAAACGGATCGTTTGTGCCCATCGCGTTGGTAAAATCATACGGGTTGGATTGAATAGGCCACTCTTTAACTCCATTAGCGCTGACTAATTCAGACGAAAAGTTTGGAAATTAACCGTGTGTATTGAACAGAATTGGCTTACATTCAAATCAATTTGTGCTGACGCATGCACACGAATTGGCTCCACCAAAATTTTTCCACTGAATTCAGGTGAATAGGACACTGGAAGATTAAATTAGTTCGAAGCAAGATTCACGGAGGCTCCTAGCGTATTCTACGCAATTTGCCCCAATCAGTTTTTTTTTACGGGGATACCCTTTAAACATTCCAAGTCATTCAAAAGAAGTTCAAATTTTGAAAGCTATTAAAATATACTTACAAATTTTGAAATACTTTGAAAACTTCTAGAAATATTTTATCACACGCTTAATTCTCTCCAATGATTTTAGTTTATTTAAAATCCATTGAAATGAGATCTTTCGAAATACCTTGAGAAATTTGAAATCCTCTCAGATCTTCGAAAATCATCAAGTATAGCCGAAATATTTGAATGCCTCCTATAAAATGTTTCAAAAAATATTAAAATCATTTGTAACTGCCCAAGTAATTCTTTACAATACCTTTAAACATTCCAAATCTTTCCGAAACAGTTCAAATTTTTCAAAGCGGTGGAAAATTTAGGGAAATAAGCTCTTAATAAAGCCTTAATTATCTCTAACTTATTTGAATCTATTAAAATTCCTTGGCATCTTTCACAATGCTTAAAGATTTTGAAATATATCAAAAACTGCTGGAAATATTTTACCGAACCCTAAATTTTCCTATATGATTCAGATTCACTAAGAATTCATTCAAATGAGATCTTTCGAGATACCTTGAAAGATTTCAAATCTTCTCAGATCCCTGAAAATGTTCAAATATACTCCACATATTTGAGTACTTCAAAATGTTTCACAAAATGTTAGAATCCCTTGGAAACATTCAACATTCAAACTTTCCAAATCTTTCAAAATCAATTCAAATTTTTCAAAGCTGTGGGAAATTTATAGAAATAATCTCTAAATATAGCCTTAACTTTCTTTAATTCCCTTGAATCTATTTAAAATTTCTTAAAATCTTTGGAAAAAGCCTAGAATATTTCTATTCCTTTGATATCTTATGTCATTCCTTAATTCTTTTGAACATTTTGCATACATAAGTTTACTTTGCATTCTCAATTTCCAAATTTGTTAATGTAAAAATTTAATCACACAGTATGGCGCTATATAATATTATATATATATAATAATATACTAAAACATACTTTTATGAACTATGCTTTTATTTGTATCAAGGTGTAAAACGTGAATAAAACAAAATAAATATATACAAATAAAAATATTTAAAATCTTTTGAAATCCTCCAGAATTTTTGAAAATTCTAAAATACTTGCAAGAATCTTTGAAAGTATACTAGGATCATTTCAAATTATGGAAATCAAGTGAGTACTCCTCAGGATCTTTTAAAATACTTTCAAATGTTTACGGAAATCCTAAATTCTCTTGAAAATTTCCCAGCAATCTCTCATTGTCATAACCCCCTCATATATTTCAAATAATTTGAAACTAATTATGATTCCTCAAACTTGTGATAAATTCGTAAGAATAATCTTTAAATATACCCTAACCTCCATTCATTTTCTTGAAATCTGTTGAGAATTCCTTGAAATATTTGAGGATACGCTAAAATATTTTCAATCCTTTGGAATGTTTAAAAATTCCCAAAAATCCCTAAATGTTTTGGAAATTTTTTGGAATATTCTAAAATACTCTTAAAGATTTAAAATATTTTGAGAGTGCTGAGAGTCATGAAATATACCATTAACATTTTAAGCTACTTTGAAATCATGTGAAATTTCTTGAGTTGTTCAATATCTTAGGAATCTTTCAAAATACCTTGAAATGTTTTGGATCTTTTTAAATACCTCCTAATTCATGAGAATCTTTCAACACATGTCAAATTCTCTTCAAATCATCCAAAATTATATTGAATTTATTAGTATCTTTAGGAATACCCCAAAATCTTCCAAAATACCATAAAATATTCAGAATTATTATTAAATGATAAATCTTTATTAATCTAATAAAAATAAGCGAAAAATTATTTAAATTTTTCAAACATTTTTAAGATTATTTTCTAAAAATTAAAATTATTTTTGAAAGTTTTGGAATTCTTTAAAGCTCTTGAAAATTCTCTTGACTCTTTGAAATGCACTTCATTCCAATTATTCCATGAAATCTTTGAAAAAACCAGAAATTTTGGAAAAACCTCCAAAATTCCTATCAATATTCTAATGTACCTTAAATTCCCTTAAAAATTATCGGTATCTATTGAAAAAAACCTTGTAATCTTTTCAAATATCCTGAAAGGTTTGAAACATCTCTAAATATCTGAGAACCATGCAGTTGACTCCAAATATTTTAAATACTGTAAAATATTTAGAATCCTTTGGAATTCACAGAATTCTTTCGAATCTCCTAAAAAGTACTTCCTATCTTCCGAAATACCATGAAATAGTGTTAGTCCTTTCAAATCCTCCCAAAGTTTTCACCCTGAAATTCCATAAAAGTATTTTAATGTCTTTTAAATTCGTTGAAATCTTTTAAAATGCCACCAAATATTTCAAATCTTTTAGAATGCATGAAAATATTCCAATGTACCCTAGATAACCAAGTTATACTGTAAAACAAACAAAAAATGTACTTGAATCTAATAGAAATTTCTAGTAATAATTTCTAAGACCTGTAAGTATTTCAAATCTAGCAAAACTTCTCAAAATCATTTAAGGCGCATGAAAATGTTCTGGAGTCGTATTGAAATCCTTCAAAATCTTTCAGAATATCGTAGATATTCAAATCCTTTCAACTGCTGGTAACTTTTGAATATACTCTGGACTGCTTTCCAATTACTGGGATCTTTTAAAAATTCTGTTCAATCTCTTAAAATATATAAAAATATTTGGAATGCCTTAAAATTGTATAAAGTTATGGTCTAAAATATTTGGAGATATCAAATCTTCGAAATCCTACGTGTTGCGGGCATATATTTTTTTTCAATTCTGGATTTTAAGTATTGTTAATAGTATTGGAATATTTGTTTGTACTCTCTTCTTTTTGCGGGCTTGAGAGTCTTTACGAACATCTCTCCCCTACATTTACTAACCTCTCCAGAGTGCGAGGCGGGTCCAGATGGTCCAGAGCCTCCACGACCAACTACTGATCACCCCGATATCGTAAATAGTATTTTCTTTAGAGAAAATTCATCAGCTTATAATAAATTATTGTTTTTGTGATTTCAGATAATATTACAAGGTGCACAATTTCAACACCTTTTTTTATGAAAAAACTACTGAACGTTAGAATTAAAAAATTACCAAGAGTAATTTATGTACCATTTTGGTTCTTAATACCCCAAATATTGATAAATAATTGATTTCCTTGATAATTGTATCACCTTTGAAGTTTACATGTTCGCGAAATAATTCAGATTCCAGGAGCTCGTAATTTTTTCCTGGGAATTTCGAAGAATTGAAGGCTTGGCAAGTTTGATGAAGTTTCATAAAATATTTGGAAATTTATGTATTCGAATCTCATAAAAAATCCTCTGGCATTTTGTGAAGTTTCTCGGAATCATTTAAAACACTCTTAAACCTTCGATATTCTCCAAATACCTTATAAAGTTTGGAAATATACATATAAACTCGAAAGAAATTATTGCATTTCTCAACATCCCTTAAACTCTTTGAATCCTTCCATCGAATCTTGCAGGAATTCTTAAGCTGCCTGAAAATCTTGGAAAAAAATCGTTAAAATGTGGCGATGAATTATGTATATCCTTCATATTCGCAAGCGCGAAGTGAAAAGAAAACTTTATTCAACAATGCTTTATTTTCAAATAAATAACAGATTTGCCAGTACAGCTTTTTTTACCGCGCATAAAGGACACATAACATGGTAATTTTCTCAAAATACCTTGCAAATAAGCAACATAGTTATTCTTGTTTTTCGAAATCACGTGATGTTCTCGCTTTGAAATATTTATACCTCGGAAAAATGAAATTCTGATGCCACTGCTTCTCACATGTGCGATAAAGAAAACTATACATTTTGTAAGAAATAAATTTTGTTCGCATATACATTCACGATTGTTCCGTTAACACTATTTACAGTAAATGAAGCATCTAAAAAATGGCGTTTGTTAAACATTTGTCGATTATTCCTCTTTTGGCAATTTCACAGAAATCACCTGATTTTAACTACATCTCTTTTTATACGTAAATAAAATTTTAAGATATCTTTTTCGATATCCTGTTTTCCTGGCTTCCTTCTCATGAACAGAGAAACAGTCATTACTCCAACACAAATGAGTTTCTACTATAGTTTTTCTATAGACGCAGAGTTGATATAAGTATAAACACTTATGCTCATTTAATATTTCTTTATACATACATTTATCAGGTTTTCACACGCAGACATTTAAAAACTGTATATAAATTCAATATTAAATGACAATTAGAAACTCTACAAGCACAGATCTTGTACGCTATATTTACGTTTCGTTTAAAATTTGTTGGTTTATACTTTGCGCATTGGGGTTTCCTTTACACTAATTTTGCATTTTTTTCATGTTTTCTTTATATTATTTTATGTTGCTAAACGAGCTTCCTGCAAACAATTATTTTGTTCAAAATTCTAGGTCATTTTTGCGTTCTCAAAATAATAATGCTAATTTCTTTCATTAAAAGAATAGACAATATATTCAAAAGTACGAAACCCTGTGATTTTCATGGAGCCAAAACAGCCCTGAAATAGTTTGCTCGATGGGTCATTTTACGATTTACTCAACAGCAGTGAGTTATTTGTCGGATTAATCAATTTTAGGAAGCCTGCTGACATCAATTGAAAAGATTGAAGCTAGTACGAAATCTTCGCTATAACTTGGGCATGGATTGATTCGATGGTGGTGTTGCTAAATTGTGAATTCCGTCGAAAGATTTCTTTGCAGCACTTTGAAGATCATCCATACTCCGTTTTGTTTTTGAAGTAAGATCGTCAAGCTGACGCCGAGTTTGACAGAGAAGTTCGTCGGTTGATTTTACGGCGTTATTTGCAAAGTCTTTGACTTCCGACTCCAGTCTGTCAATTACCCATTGCATTGCTTGCCTTCCCTGGACATAAAAAAACACAAGAAAATTCCGTTAGTTATGCAACCAAAAATACATGCACAAGAATAATTAGAATTTCATGAATTGAATTTAGAATAAATCTTGACTAGTTGAATAGATCTACTTGGTGGGTACCTATCACCACTACGTAGCGCGTCCCCAGGTTGCGGATAGAGGAAAGGCCCCTGAGGTTAA